>PVLD010016592.1:0-44505 GCA_004027595.1 Dinomys branickii | reverse complement strand
GTGGCAGTTTGTATACACCCCTGTATGTTATAGTATAGTCTGAGGCAGCTATATCTCTTCCCAAGGTGAGAGTCCAAGGATATAGATAAACCCAGGAGTACAGTTATTATCACAGGGAAGATAACTGATTGAGTGGTAGGGCAACGGAGGTGAGGGAGGAGAAAAAACGAACTGATCAAAAGGGCCATCATCTGTGTAATCTGAGTAACAAAGATGAAGGTAACATTATGTAGGACAGCATCCAGAGCTAATTCCCTTCTATGTTCTCTATTATTCTGTATTTCCTCAGTCGTTTTTGTATTAGCAGAAATGAAGATAACTTTATATTATACAGCATCCAGTGCAAATTCCCTACTATCTTCTCTATAATTTGGTATTTCCTCTAATGTTTTTGTGTTAACTGATGTGAAGATAACTATGTAATACAACATCCAGTTCTAATTCCCTACTATATTCTGAATAACTTTGTATTTTCTGTATTGTTTATGGCTTTTCTGGTTCATATGTCTCCATTCTTTTGTCTTTAAAATAAAATTAAAAAAAAATAAAATGGGAAATGCACACTTGACACAGAGCGTAACATCATTACTCCTATGGGAAATGCAAATTAAAAGCACAGTGAATGTGATAGACAGCCTCAAAGTAATGGGATGTCATTTCTAAGATTGGGTCACACCGGGAGAGGGCTGCCCTCTCCTGCCATCTTGTACCACTGGAAGCCATGCTGTCAGGTTACGAGCTACCCTGACAGAGGGTGGTGAAACCCATGTGGCAGAGAATGGAGGAAAACTTTTGGCCAATCACCAGAAAGGAATGGAGACTGTAGTGGATTGATAACTCATGGTCAACTTATAACCCCAGCTGAATGGAGTAAGCGTGGTGCTGGGTGTGGGAGACCCACCTGGGGATCACTGCCAGCAGCATAAGAGGCAGAACTGGAGAAGGAAAAGTTAAGGCTGTTGGGAGCTGAGAGAGGCTGTTGGAGCCGGTGGACGCTGTAAGGAGCTGTTGGTTCTGTTGGAGGAGCTTGTTGGGCTAGCTTTTCTGATGAACTCAACTGTTTTCATCCTCTGAGGAGCTCAGGACCTTGTTGGCACTGAGAATGACTTTGGTTCGCTTTGGGGAGCTCTGGTCCTCACTTTGAGCATCATATCCTGACTCCAGAGGGGAAGATGGTGCACTGCTGGTCTCTAGGAGAAGCTTGCTGTGTTGGCTTCTCTGATGGGAAATTGGCCATCTTGATCATCGGAGGAGCTCAGGACCTCACTGTTGTTGAGGATGACTGTGGTACCTTTTGGGGGAGCTCTGGTTCTTCTGAGCGTTGCTTCCTGGCTCCAGTGCAGATCCCTCAGTCTGCTAGCACAGATCCTTCATCCTGCTGGCACAGACTTTGTAGATTTGATCACTGACCTTTGAGCCTTCCAAGCACAGATCTGTGAAACAGGCTTGCATGAGACATTGTCATGGGCTCCAGGCCTCCAGTGGGATTCATGGGAGGCACTGTTATCAGCTCTAGGTATTCAGCTGGACTCATGCAGGAAGGACATTATCGTGGGATCCGGGCCCTCAGCTGGATTCCTTGGTCTTAGTGTGTGGACAGATTTCCTGCACTCTTACGCATTGTTCTTTCGGTGACTATTATAAATAATCTTATAAAATATGTGTCCTATATGATATTGTTTCACCTTGCAAAAATATCCCCCAAACCAACACAGAGGCACTTGGTCCAACAATAGAGAAAGATATGAATCATACTAACAGCCGTGGCTGTGCTCCTGTAAGCAGACTCTCCTGCAGTTAGCCTGAAGATGATCATGGCCACTGCCAATGGCCCTAGCCCAGATGTGGACTGCAGGTTAGAGTAAATTCCTAAAGCCAGAGAACCCAGTTTATCACACCTGTATCCCTGACTCAAGGAAACTGCTATAAATGTTTGATTTTAAGCCACAAGTCCACAAAGTTTTGGAGTCGATTTCTATACAAGTTTCCATAGCTGTACATAACTAATGCGGATCTGTGACTATAATAAAAAAGACATCAATACATAGTGGTGATAATAATGTGGAGAAATTAGAATCCTCATAATTTGCTTGTGAGAATGTAAAATGGTGCACTATCTTGGAAAACTGCTTCCCAGTTTTTTTTTTTTTTGGTACCAGGAATTGAACCCAGGACCTTGTACTTGCCAGGTAGGTGCTTGTGCCACTGAGCTATATCCCCAGCTCAATAGTTTCTTAAATATATAAACATAAAGTCAGCATTCAGCCCACCAATTTCACCCCTAAGAATCTACCCAAGAAAGATATGTCCATGTAAAAATTTGTGTATAAATATTCATAGAAACATTCATCTTAATAGCCAAAACTGGAAACAACCCAAATGTCCACTGACTGCTGAGTGGATAAAGAAAATGTTTTATAGTCACACCCTTGACTTCTATTCAGTAATATAAAGGAACGAACTACTGACACATGCTATGGCACACACAAGGCTCAAAAGCATTAGATTTACTAAAAGAATGCCAGGTGCCAAAGATCACATATTTTATGATACATAAATGCTCAAAAAAGGCAAATCTATGAAGACAGAAAGAAAATTAGTGGTTGTCTAGGGCTTGGGGTGTGAGTGGGAATTAACTATAATAGGCAGGAAGGAACGTTTTGCAGGCATGGACAAGTATTTATTTATTTATTTATTTATAGTTTTTTCTTTGAGACAGGGTCTCACTGTGCAGCCCTGACTGGCCTTGAACTTGCAACAATCCTCCTGCCTCAGCCTCCTGAGTGCTGAAATTACAGGTGTGCGCTACCATGCCAAACAAAAATCAGGTTCTTTGTTTTGTTTTTTGAGACAGAGTCAGTGTGTAGTTCAGACTGGCCTTGAACTCACTATATAGCCTAGGCTGGCCTCCAACTCAAAACAATCCTCCTATCTCAGCCTCCTCAGTGCTGGAATTACAGATGTGGATCACCACATTTGGTGATAAGTGTTTAAATTGACTTATTGAGAAGTCTGCCAAGATAAATAGGCAAATATACCTCATTAAAGTTGCTAACATATATCTAGAAATGAATTAATCAAGAGAGGTAACAAGACCTTTCAGAAGATAAATATAACATCTTATACAAGGACATAAAACAAAACCTTAGTAAAGAATGATCTCATGTATCTGAATATAAATACTTAATAGCATAAAATACAAATATTTTCCACATGTATAGGAAATTCTAATCAGAGCATCTATAGTTTTATATTTTGTTAAATAACACAGCAACATGATTTTAACGTTTGCATAAAGGGGTGTGTGATAAGTTACAGTTACCAAAACTTCAGCACAGCAGAAACTGTTTCTATAGAGTGCTACCGTCTCAGGATTAAACCATTATATAAAGACGTGTGTCTTAGCTATTCAGACAGAAAACCCACCAGAGCTTGTAATGGAGATGAAAGATACATGGATGCAAGCCCATCTGGCACTGGTGTGTTCAGGTGTGTCCAAGGGAAAGTGCATACGGTCTGCAAGTCATTATGTTCACAGGAGGCTTTAAATAATCTCATCTCATTTTTAAGCTAAGGGGCAAGAATATTTCTTTAAAAATATTTCTCCATGTTTGAGCACTTATACAGTTGAAGAGAATGAGTTTCTAAATGGATGTCCCAGAGGATGTGAAGAAGAGTATTCATGAAAGGAGGAAAGACGATGGTCAGCAGCACGAGATCGCTGCTTATCCTGCTCCTTTGGAGAATCACGAGCTGTGCCCAATAGTCCCAGCATTTGCTCGTTCAATTACCCAATGAGATTGTTGATTGTAATGTGTCAACTTGACTTGAGGAAGAACTGCCTAGCAGATTAGTCGAGTTCTGAGTGTCTCTGTGATTGGTTGACATATAGGCCAAAAACTTGAGGAGGGAAGACCCACAACCAATAGGCTTGTAGCCTGGATGGAATAAAAAGCGAAAGAAGAAAGAAGCTTCCCCTCTTCTTCAGAGGAGCTCTTTTCTTTGCCATTGCAAGAAGTATTGGATTCTTTAGAATTCTTTGGAATTTTGGATTCTTCAGCCTTTGATTCCACAGATAGTCAATGGAGCTTTTCCTCTTCTGATCCTGTAAGCCTACCTAATACATCCCTTTTAAATTATACATATATAGATTGATTTTGTTCCTCTAGTGAACCCTGACTAACACACCCAGTAAATTAGCCCAATCCTTGATGTGTGGCAAGAAAAGCTCAGCAGAGAAGGATGAGGACTGTCCAGGGTCTACAACTAATGTCATTCACTGGTGATCTAAAAGAAGGGTAAGAGGGGGTAACAGGGAGAGGAGGAAGGACAAGATAAGTGTGAGGAGGAGCAAGTGGACAGGAGAAGGCTGAGGCGTCAGTGTTGTGGCTTAAAAAGATGGCAGGTGCGACCCATGCCTGAAACATGGCAGATGGCTTGGGGACATCTAAGAGCTGGAGCTCTCCCCTTGTAACACTAATATTTCTCACCTGTGGTAGAGATGGTTTCTGACACACAGTGTGTCCCAGAAAGAACTTAAAGTAATTCTGCCCATGCCCCACACAGACTCAGTGAAGATCTTTATGGAGGGGGCAAGACTGGTTTTGAAAAAAATTTAACAGTTGATTTTGAGCTCTAACCTCTGGGAGGCCCAAGAACAGAGAGTTATGTCAGTCACTGTTCCACAGACAGCTGTTATTCCTGACAAGTTTGTTCTAGGCCATGCAGTGAAAAGAAGAAGAGGAGAAAATAAGAGTATAAAACGGAAAGGACAAGAATAGCCTATTTAATAGTCATCAAGAATCATTTCTTATCAGCATAACCCTATGGTCCAGGGACACTTGAGAGCCTCTCAGAATGCTTACGGATCTTCTGGGAAATGTCTAAGGCACCTCTCCAGGCCAGTCTTGGGCCAAACCTAAGTACATCCATTAGAGAAGTTTGCTCAGGACACACTTAGAGCTGGATTTTTCCTGCTTCACTTCCTGTCTCTTGATGTGGCTGTAAACAAAGGACGCTATTATCTTCTACCTCTAGTTCATTGTCACAAAGCATATTGAGAATCTCCCCATTGGGTCAACAAGAATGGTTGTTTTGAAAGGTTTTTTTTCCCCTACACTATGTAGTCTAAAAGTTAGTGTGGCTAGGCTTGAGTGGAATGCTTCTTTTTTAGTCTCTTTGTATTATTTTTTAACTTTGTTCACTATGGAGCATGTCAAAAATGATCTATTCTTTTTTCTTTTAAAGACAAAAGAATGGAGACATATGAACCAGAATAAGCCATAAACAATATTGAAAACACAAAATTATACAGACCATAGTAGGGAATTAGCACTGGATGCTGTATTACATAATGTTATCTTCACATTAGTTAACACATAAGCATTAAAGGAAATACCAAATTATAGAGAAGATAGGGAATCAGCACTGGATGCTGCATAATATAAAGTTATCCTCACTTCTGTTAACACAAAAATGATTGAGGAAATACAAATTATAGAGAACATAGAAGGGAATTAGCTCTGGATGCTGTCCTACATAATGTTACCTTCACATGTTACTCAGTTACACAGATGATGGCCCATTTGATCATTGAATTTTCTCCTCCCTCATCTCTGTTGCCCTACCACTCAATCAGTCATCTTCCCTGTGATAATAACTGTATTCCTGGGTTTATCTCTACTCCTGGACTCTCGTCTTAGGAAGAGATATAGCTACCTCAGACTATACTATAGCATACATGGGTGTATACAAACTGCCATGGTCGGAGGTGGAAAAGCGCCTATGCTCACAGCAGACCACCCAGCTCCGCCCTGTCGCCATGCTATGGGTGGGGGCGGGTCCAGTCCGTGGGGCGCCCTCAGTGGGGCCCACAGTGGAGCAGCCGGGGAGCCCTTAGTGGAGCAGCCGCAGGGCCCTCATTGGAGCAGCCATGGGGCCCACAGCGGAGCAGCCGCAGGGCACACACCCCATCGGGGTGCCCTCGGTGACCCATTCGGCTCTGTCCTGTTGCCTCGATGCCAGAGGCCCTTTCTTCTCCTCCCTCCTCCTGATCTCCAGTGTTACCGTTCCCCACCCCTTGCAGCTGGGCATTGGACGAACTTACGATGCTTGGTATAAGGGCTTGAAATCTCCCCGGCCCGTTCTCACTGGGTTAGTTCAGGTTATGAACTGAGTTTAAAGATTAGTTCTAGAATAGAGTTGGAGGATTTTCTTGGGTCTGCTGTATAGAGTATGTTGTTGTTTTTCAGACTCCCAGTCTGCTGCTTTTCATCTAATTTGTTGCTATGTGTTCATGCAAGGTTCATATGTGCAAGCTGTAAGGAGACCCTCTTGGTGCTCACATTAATAGTTTGGGGTGAGTCCTGAAGACCGTGGCTTCATCCCATTGTTGCCAGGAACAGGTGGTGCTTGCTTAAGCCGCCGAGACTCAAGGTGGTCCCAGACAGAGTTCAGGGAGCTGATGTACTGAGTTCTGGCAACCCAGCTCGTGCTTCCTGCCTGATGTTGGAGTGAGAAGGGCATGGAGCCATGCGATCCACCTCCATCTGCATCTCCCTCCCGTTGCGGTGCTGGAGCCCCCGTCCACTCCTCGGTCAGATCCCTGGGAGCCACCGTGGCTCACCGCTGAGGTTCCCTGCTGCTCTCCGCCAGTAGCCGCTCACCCAGCTGAGAGGCAGGGGGCCACCACCTCGAGGCAGGTGCAGAGCCAGGCGTGGTGGGCTGTGTACTAGTTGCATGGATTCTCTCCAGGCGCTGATTAGGAAGGTTGCCGCAGGGTGAGGACTGTACCCCAGTGGCTGTCGCAATCTCTCATTCTCACACTGGGTTCGACAACTGCTCCCGGCCACCATTGCCTCCTTTCCTGGCTGCGCCCTCCTCTCTCCAGCCCTGGACCAGCTCTCAGAACTCCGCTGTCCCCTCCCTCCACTGTCCCCTCCCTCCGCTCTCCCGAGTCGGGAGGCTTCCGTGAGCATGGGCCTCCGAAGCTGAAGCTGCAAATGCTGGAATGAGGGCACGGGCCATGTGTATGCTTGGAGTGGTGACTTCCTCCTTTTCCTCTCCCTCTGACTGCGCCATGGCCGATCTCCGATCCTTTCCTCCAGCAGAGGTTTTGCTTAGTCTTTCCAAGGGCTTCAATTCCCATTTCAGATCATTCCTGAGTTCAGGATACCCACCTCTTTCCCTTCTGTCCTTCACATGTTGCTGTATTCCTATATTCCTTTGTCTGAGTGGCATTCCTCCAGGAGGTTCTTTCTCCGCTGCCTACCTGGTCGCCATCTTGAAGTCCTCTCGTAAAATTTATTTAGTTATTTGTTACTTTCTAATGAATTGACCATTACATTTCTAAAGTTCTGAAATGGCCAACAAACCATAGAAAGATACCACTTTAGGCTCCTGCTTGAAACCAACAGCTATAGAAAACTGCTGGCCTTGATTCAGGGCCATAAAAGTGATCTATTTTGGCTTTTACTAAGTTGTTAAAGTTATGACAGCGTTGTGAGTAAAACAGTATGCCATCACTCAGCAGTACCTACACCAGAGGAGGTGACTGTCAACAAGTGAGATCAATGGCTATTATTAGTGATTCAAATAGACTTATAATTGAATTCTTTCCTTGGTCTGCTCACATTAACTTTGTCTTAATTCTGTGAGGTATTCTGAGGCAGAAGCACATTAAAGTTATGATAAAGCATAAGTATGTTGTACTTCTGAAGGGAGAGGAGAAGGTGACTACTTCCTCTGCTTCCTCCTGCTAACTGGACAGGAAAAGAGTCTCTCTGCCTGGATTACCAACAGACTGTATATTTTCCATGGATAGCGTTTCCTCAGACACAGGTCTGTCTCCCTGCAGGGACAGAGAGAATGACAGCACTTTCACAGGCCTCAGGCAGAAAACCACAGATACCTGTAGCAAGGCAAGAGGAAGCTTGACATAGACGTGCACTTAGGCCTCCCACATGAGAGAGGGTCACTGTGCTTCTTAATTTATTTTCATTTATTTTATTTTATTTTTTTATTTTTAAGACAAAAGAATGGAGACATATAAACCAGAATAACAAAAAAAAACAATACAGAAAATACCAAAGTATAGAGAAGATAGTAGGGAATTGGCACTGGATGCTGTATTATATAATGTTATCTTTGCATTTGTTAAAACAAAAACCATAAAGGAAATACTAAATTATAGAGAAGATAGTAGGGAATTAACACTGGATGCTGCATTACATAACCTTGTCTATGCATTTGTTAATGCAAAAGCAATAAAGGAAATGCTAAATTACAAATAAAATAGGGATTGACATTGGATGCTGTATTACATAATGTTATCTTCATCTTTATTAGTTATACAAATGATGGCTTCTTCGCTTAATCAATTTTCTTCACCTCATCTCCACCCTATCAGTGTTTCTCCCACCCTATCAGTCATCTTCCCCCTGGTAATAACTGTACTTTTTGGTTTATTTACTCCCTCATGCTCTCACATTGGGAAGAGACTTGGCTGCTTCAAATTATGCTGTATAAAACATGGGTGTTCCCCAATTGCTATGGCAGGAGGTGGAGAAGCACCCATCCTCAAAGGCAATAATTGGCAAGCCCTCACAGCCATTGGGTGTCCAGTCAAGTAGGCGGTGTTACACAGTGAGCTGCCAGGGTCTACCTCGACACAGCTTGTCCATGTCCAGAGGCTCAGGTGAGTGTTCAGGGATGCTCTCACAGACCCCTGGCCTCCGCCCTGGGGGGCCGCTACCCCCTCAGGCCGCTGAGCTCCCTGCCGAAGCCCCTGGTGTCCCCTCATAGACTACTAGTGTCCCTGCAGGCCGTCTATGACTCTTTGGAGACTATTCCCACCCAGGTAGAGAAGCAGGTCTGCACCCTAGTTCCAGGTCTTTGCCTCCTCCCACTTCTTGATCTCCAGTGTTGCCATTCCTCGCCCCTTGCAGCTGGGCATTGGGTGCACTTATGATGCTAGGTACAAGTGGCATGAGGTCTCCCCTGCCTGTGCTCACTGTGGTAGTCCAGGGTGTGTACTAAGTTTAGTTATTAGTTCAAGGAAAGAATTGGAGGATTTTCTCGGGTCTGCTCTGTAGAGTATATTGTTGTCTCTTGGACTCCGGGACTGCTACTTTTCATGTATGAAACACTGTGGGTTTGTTCAAAGTTCATATATGCAAGCAGTGTGAAGTCCTTCTTGGTGCTCATATTAGTAGTTTGGGGTGAGTCCTAAAGCCTGTGGACTCAGTCCGTTGTTGTCAGGATCACATGGCGCCTGCTCAGGCCACCGAGACTCATGTTGCTCAGAGAGAGAGTTTTAGGTGGGAGCTGAAGCCCTGTAACTCAGCTCATGCTTCCTGCTTGGTACTGGAGTGAGGAGAGCGTGGGGCTGTGTGTCCCACTTCCATCTGCAGCTCTCTCTTATTGTTGTGCTCCAGCTCCCATTTGTTTTTTGGCTGGATCCCTGGCAATTACCGTTGCTCCTGGGTCATTTCCACTGCCCTCTGCTACTCTCTGCTGGTATTTGATCACACATTGGAGAGGTATGAGGCCATATCCTTGGGGCAGGCGTAGAGCTAGATGTGGTGGGCTGCTCACTGGTTGCCTTGACTCCAGCCTGCCTCAGGGCACTGATTAGAAAGGTTTCTGCAAAGTGGAGATTTTGCTTCAGTAGCCATTGTATCCTCCCATCCTCACACTGGATTTGACCACACCTTCCAACCACTGCTGCTTCCTTTCTGGGCTGCACTTTCTCCTCTCCAGTTATGGACCAGCTTTCAGGACTCTGCTCTCCCCTGGCCGAGTTGAGAGGTCTCCATGAGCAGGGGCTTCTGAGGCTGAAGCTATGAGTGAGGGAGCGGGCTGAGGGTGTGTATGGGATGGAGGCTCCTTCCTCTTCCGCCTCCTCTTCCCCTAACTATGCCATGGCAGCCCTCCAAGCTTTTTCTCCAGGAGAAGTCTTGTTTATTCTTTCTGAGGGCTTCAATTCCCATTTCAGATCTTTCCTGGATCCATGGCACCAGGGCACCCATTTCTCTCTTGCTTGTCTTTCTCATGTTGCTATATTCCAGTATCTGGGTGGCGATCCTCCAGGAGGATCTTTCTCTGCTTCTTACCCGGTCACCATCTTACCAGAAGTCCTTCCACTCTGCTTTTTAAAAACATGTTCATATAAACATTCACAAAGAGTAAAAATAAATTACAAAGAGAAAAAGTTAAAATGAAGAGAAAGACCAAGGAAACCAACCAGATTTTTCAAAAGCCACAAAATCTGAATGAACAAATAGACCAAGGCCTTTGGGCAGAAATAGAACTGTTAAAAATGGCTGACACAGCCCAACCACAGCAACTGAGCCAAGGTTCATTATGGAGACAGAAGCAGAGCATTGGCTTCTGGAGTTGAGGGTCCCGGGGGACACTCCCTGTGTCCTTCCGTTTTGGGAAAGGTGGGAAGAAGACAGCCTGGATGCTCTTGGTTTTTGAATAGTAGCACCCACTTCCAACTCATGCCAGAAACAGGCACACGGGAACCAGGAGTTCTAACCAGGAGTTCTTAGTCCAGAGACAAATGGGCTGCTAGCCACAGGCAAGTGCGAATGACTAGCATTTTACAGGACCCTTCCACTCCACAGTTGAGCCTAAACAATCTGATTTGGCCAAGTAATTCTGCATTGCTCTGCTAAATCTATTGTACTGCAGTAGCCTTGGGGGTTTCATGTAACAAGGAAATTAAGATGTATAAAGCTTCCACAGTCAGCTCTCCAGGACACAGTGTTAAGTTTGTAGAGAAACCTGCAGCTACTCTCCTAATTACATTTGTAGATAAATAACCTTCTACACTTGCTTTCTGCCCGTAGAACTGCCTGTAGAAAAGTGCTGACTGTACACTGACCATTGGGAATTCCCTTCCCTCCCTGGAAACTAAGTGAGTCTTAATCATTTCCCCTCTTTTGTTTACCCACTAGAGCGCGGGCTGTGGAAATAGGATGAATCAGTGAAATATTTTTACAAATGGAAAAAGGAAACACAAAAAATGTCTACATCCACTTTTAAAACTGAGACATTATGCATATACTGCAAATGCCATGGAGGTTTTCAGCCATGTTTTTCATAGCTGATTTATGATATCTTTAAGACTGTTTGTCCTGGTGGTGTGCCACATGGGAAAAGTGAAAACTAGAAAATATTATCTCCCATCCCATCATTGTTCTTTCTACGTCAATGGCTCCCAAGGTGGATTTGCCAGAGCACAACATTGACACCATCTGGACACTTGTTAGAGGTGCAACTTCCCACTCCCTATCCTAAATGCACTAAGTCATAATGAGTAGGGCCCTGCAGTCTGTTTCTAACAAGTCCGAAGACTCTGATTCACAGTAAGGTTAGAGAATGATTTCTCTAGGTCCAGACAATTGCACTAGCTTCATAAGAATATAGATTTGCATATATCTATATGTTTATTTACTGTGAAACAAATCCAAATATATTTAACGTTAGCAGATTAGTATTTTGTGGGACCTGTGCATCAAGTTAAGACATAAATTTTGTTTTGCTAAGTGACTACATACCAATAACTGTGTCTAAAAACGAAGAATCTGGGCAGGGTGGCACACACCTACAATCCTAGCAATGGGACTGGCTCAGGCAGAAAGACCGCAACTTTCAAGCCAACCTGAGCGCTTTAGTGAAAGTCCTTCAAAGTAAAAAACGAAAGTGATAGCAGACTTAATCAAGCATTTGGTCACTTGCCTAACACTCATGAGGCCCTAGGTCCCACCTCCCGTACAAACAATGGTGCTCACTGAAAAGGACACAGGGCAAGTCCTAGAGTTTTCCAAGGGATTCTAATCACTAAACTCCAAAACTGGCACAGCAGAGCCGCTCTGGTTGTAGCAAGGACCAAGCACCGGGAGGCCGGTTACTGCAGCCTTTGCATTCTCAGACTATAGTCTGAAATCAACTAATTTGTGGAATTCTTTCCTTAAAAACAAACCCCCAAGAAGACTGTTTTTGGTCCACATTGATGAGCATGGAGGAGAGCACACGTCTTTTGACACAAAGCCCTCAGCCTGCTTCTCCATCACAATGCTTCTCCTCTACCGTAGCCAGGCTTCCCTTGGGTAAATTTAATGATTTTGGTGGTAGGAAAAAATAGATTTTTTAAAATAAAAAAACAAGAATCTTCATTAACTTTCACCCTAATACAACCTGTGTTAAAAATCTGTTGTATCTCCTTTTTCTTTACATAACCATGTCCAAGATCTTCAACTAAAGTGGAAGTTTTAATGGCAGAAAGGACTTGATTAATTGAGATCTGCCATCTTTTAGATAATAAATCCTCAAAAATTAGATATTTGAGTTGTTTCAAATATTTTACCATCAAAATGCCTCAGTGAGCACCACTGTGCTCCAATCTTTGTACTGTACAGTAAATTACCAATAATAGAAACATCGAGTCAAAAAATATGACTGTTTTTAAGTAAAAATAGCTGATTTCCCCCCTTTGCCCTCTAGACAGAATTCTTGCAAGCAATGCAGCAACATAGACTATTTAAACTCAGTCTCAGCACATTCTATTTTCTGTATTTTTTCTTATTTGCTTTGCTTAACTGAGTGGCTGTTAAATCACAGATAGTTTTTCATTAATCAAGTTTTAAAAACATCTCAGAGTTAACCATACACTTAATTCAGAACCCAGCGAAATCATTCAAGAGAAAGAGCAACATCTAAAAAGACCTGTGATGGTGTAAGGGGGAATTGAGAGGGTTTGCACAAACTGCTGCCAACCTGCACCGCTCTTCAGTTGAGGGGGCCGATTTTATTTGTGAGTCCATTATACAGCAAAGACACCGAAGGGTCGTACTTGACTATTTCTCTCTGGGAACCCCACTAGATTCTAGACTCACAAGTAATACCAATTGTGATCTACAAAATAAATAAACATGTACAGCTGAAGAAAATAAAAATAATACCAACAATAATTTTGAAATAGGAAAATTAAGACATGGTAGGTTAGAAGAAATTTTGAAAGCAAAAATTATTTAGTCATTTTGGCGCAAAGCTATTGCTTTTTAATTTGTGCTTATTTCCTTAAAATTTTTGTTTGAATATATGCTCTATGTAGCAATAATTATAAAATGTATATAAACTTTTATAGACACATATTTTATATTATTTTTTATAATACTGAGTATTGAACCCAAAGCTCTGAGCGTGCTAGGCTAAACTTCTACCACTGACCTACATACCTGGCCCTGTAAATTTATATTTAAAACACTTTATACATCATAAGGAATCTTACCTTTTTATTTTTCTACTAGGGATAGATTTAGAACCTCATCTATGCTATACAAGTGTTCTACCAGTGCACTACAGTCTGGTCTGCAGCCCTTTTTAAATTTTTATTTTGAGACAAGATCATGCTAAGTTGTCCAAGCTGGGCTCAAACTTGAGATTTTCTTTCTTTCTTTTTTTTTTTTTAAACTTGAGGTCCTCTTCCTCACTCTCCCAGAGAGGGGGGATTACAAGTGTATGCCTGGCATAACAATATTTTAACTAAATTGTTATAAGATATAGATAACCCCAAATGGGAAATAAATGGCTTTCTTATGTCTGGGAAACAAAACAGAAAAGAATAGTCATTTTTTTCCCCATTTTTTTTTCTCCAAGTGCTACAAATTGAACCCAGGGCCTCAAGCATGCTAGACAAATGCTGTCCCACTGACCTCCACCCACAGGTTCTCAGCGATACTTTAAACAAAGAGTTATCTATTAAAATCATCACTTGTTATCAGTTCAGTCTCACTTAGTCAGTTCTGGTTCTGCTGATTCTGACACCCTGTGAGCGTTCTGAATTTCAAAATCTCTGTATACTCTTTATGATGATAATTTTAGTATTATTATTATTTTTGGTACTGGAAATTGAACTCAGGACCTCTCGCTTGTCAGGCAGGTGCTGTGCCACTGAGCTATACGCCTGGTCCCTATGATTATAATTTTAAATAGTTATACTTAACTGTCCAAAGCCAGATTGGTTAGGTGAATTGTTTTAAGGCAGATAATACCTTGATATTTGGATGCCATCAAGTGGACAAAGTAGGTAATATTCCTCAGATTGAACATGATTTTATGTGTCTTATACATTTAAAAAATTTAATTTCATGTTTAAGATTAAATAAAAAGTAATTTCTCCGAATACTACAAAAACAACAATATACAATGTATTAATTATTGTATCTGTCCTACTAATCTGTTTTGAAGCTCTGTTTCATTGTTATTTTTATCTTTTTTCTCTTTAAAATAAAAAATAAATAAAAAGTAATTTAAATTAAAGTAAGTTTTAAAAATGAGCCCCCCACCATTATCATTAAGTGCACAATCCTTATCCATTTCTTGAAGTCATTTAACTCTGAAATCACAACTTAGAAAAATCAGGTAAGTGGAAAAAAAAGCACATGCTGTCAAAATTGAGGCCTTCTACAAATAGGTGTGGATGGTAGGGCTGGGGCTGTCTTTAGCCCCAATCCAAAGAATGACTTAGGGACATCCAGGGGCAAAGAGCCTTTGCTCCGAATCATCCAGGTGACTTCCTGTCAGGGAGCTCAGTGGCGCAGGCCTGGTGAGGGATGAGAAAGTCATCAACGAATCTACTTCCACTTGGGCAAGGACTTGCCAGCTCGCCAGCTCTCTTCAGGAGTCACCAGTTTTTTCCCTGTATAGTTGCTCCCCTCTCCAGGGCAAACGTCACCATTATACTGAGACGGGAACTGGGTGGACCACCAAAAAAAAAAAAAAAAGACTTTGAGAGTTTGACGTCTGCAGGGTCAGCAAAACCATGTCCTTTACAAAGGAACGCCTTGGGTGATCACCTCAGCTTCACCAAATGAAAGAGCATCTTACCCTCTGTTACCCTGGGGTGAGAAGCCCTGCGCAGTGATGGGACGTGGGCAGCTGAGACTGAAGCTGCAAAGGCAGCCTTAGTACAGGGGGTCACCAAGCCTGTCTTCCAGGGGCTAACGTGTGTGCGAACCTCTCTTTGCTTCAAATTTAAATCTGTTTCTTAACTGGAAAAACACTCCTGTGATAAAAGTTTCCAAAGGTACAGAAGGATAAGTTGTAAAAAGTTCCCTTTCAAATGCTTCTGCTTTCTGGCTAGTGCCATACTCAGAAGCAGCCACAATAAGTCCTGTAAGCTCATACATAAATATTTAATGCATAAACCAACAGTTGTGTTTATCCGTTCTCCCCATACACGTTCTATCCCATCGTCCCTGCTGTTACACCAAATACAATAATGATTTCATTGCTTAATATATGCAAGGGTTTATGCCAGCTCAGTACATTCATTTTAAAGTTGTACCATGTTCTATTACATGGATGTCCCATAAGAGATTTAAGGTATAATTAAAACTTCACAGGGCAAATAATGTCCTTTTTAAAATGGACATTTACCTTGTTCCCAATTTGGTGCTACTTTTATCATTATATTCTTAATTAAAATTCTCTGGGTGAACCTGATTGCTCCGTCAGCCTGATCTGAATTCACAGCTTTATCCAGAACACCCAGCTTGAGTACTTGACCTGCTGAAATATATCACCCTAAAACAAAACAATTACAGAACACTGTGAGATGAAAGCGAGAGTATTACTCTTTCTAGTAAGAATAGTTGTCTTTCCTGGATATAAATATGTATTACTAAGTAAAATGAATAAGCATCATCCCCACTGCTGGGATAGAAAGACCACTGCAAACAACCAGAAGAACATGATTCAAGCTCCCGCTCTGATTTTCCAGTTTGTGGTACTGTAAGGAACTGTATCAGGGCCATAATTTCCTACTAATAAATCAGAATAATTATGCTTACATCACTAATTTGAAGGTGAAAAGTAATGTAGTCTCTTTTTTTTGTAAATCCCAGCAGAAGCCCTTTATAACCTATAAATCTCTATAGAAATATGAGGTGATTGATTTCAGCTGATATAATAAAGGCAGCAGAGAAAAATGGCAGCACTGTCCACCTTACAGGCCTGAGAGGCTGAAGTTAAGTGACTAGAGAATATGCTTCTGGAGTTTTCCAACAGAAAAAAACGCGAACATGGAGAACAGAAGCAATTACTGAAGGCTGCACTTCATCAAATGTGTCCATTCTGGAGCACCACTCTTAACGGCTCACCACATTGCTAAAGCTAGGAAGCCCTTGCTGTTAGTGAAGAGTTGATCCTGCATGCTGCTAAGGACATCTGTCATGCACTTTTAGGAAAGGCTGCAGGTCAAATGGTGGCTCGTATTCTTTTCTCGGTTAGCACCATAAATAGACAAATTGATGAAACAACAGAGGATATTTGAGGCACAGTCCCTAGAGAGGAGCAGTGAGTCACAGTGGTATGAATTCCAGTTCTACCAATGTCAACAAGAAAGCAACAAACCTTGCATTTGTTGGACATATTTTCCAGGAGGATGCATAGGAGGGTATACAACGTGTGTTTTTGTTGCCAACCAACACCATAGCTGCAGATCTATTCAAGTCTGAGTGATTACATAGTTGGAAAACTAAATTGGTCATTTTGTACCAGTACATGCACGAATGTGGAAGGTGCGATGTTTTGATGTTACTACCCCGGCCAAGGGGTAACTTTGAATGTGAGTCTATTTACTGTGCCAGCCACAAAGAAGTGCTGGCTAGTCAAAAATCCTTACCTGAACTAAACGTTTTGCAGGATATGATTAAAATTATCACCACAATGGTGAGCTAGATCTTTTACAAATGGGAAGGGGAAGAAAAGATGGGAGAAGGAGAAAAGCAGGGAGGGAAATTTGCCATAGAAAGAGTTGAAATGTGTCATGTGTATGTACCAACTCCTCATGATGAATGTAATCCCTGTGTACTGCAAACATAATAAGACTAATAAAAATAAAAATTACAAAAAGAAAATCAAAATGTAAGGTGGGATTCCTCCCCCCTACAAATTATCAACCGCATTAAAGCACATACCCTTAACTCATGTGTTCATACATTTCTGTGAGGAGATGGGATGAGAGCACATATATCTTCACTTATACATAAAAGTGAGGTGGTTTTCTAAAGGTAGATCACTGGTTAGAGTTTCTGAGTTATGAGAGCTGCTCTAGAGATTTCTTTTAGAGAAATGGCCACCAGTGGCAGCACATTTCAGTGACACATAGTGGGTCACAAAACTTGCTTATGCATGTGACATGTTCAATCTGTTCAATGAACTTAGTATGTCACTTCAGGGGAGAATGGCAATTGTGTTCAAGTTAGTAGCTAAAGTGGCTGCATTCACAGCCAGACTGGAACTATGGAGGTGATGCATGGACATTGGGATTTTTGACATGTTTCAAACATTTGCAGAGATTTTTTAAAAGACACTGAGCCAGGGCCTTTTTTCTCCCTGTTGATGCATGATCCCCTATGTCAGCTTTCAAAAGAGTTTGAGCATTCCTCCCAACCACAAGTGATGCCCAAACTGTGAAGAAATGTATCCACAACCCATTTGTGAATAAGCCAGGTGTATTGTCTTTGTCTGCGCAGAAGAGGAGCAACTGCTTGACATCACAAATGACAGTGGCCTTGAAAGCATGTTTGAGACAACTTGAAATTTCCATATGTTCTGGATTAAAGTCAAGGCAGAATATCCTTGGAGTGCCACAAAAGAACTGAAAAGCCTGCTTCCATTTCCAGCATCCTATCTATGTGCAGTAAAGTTTTCTGCTGTGACAGGAACCAAAGCAAGATTTAAAAAGTAGACTGAACATAAGAACAGACTTTGAATGTCATTGTCTCTCATCACCTCATGATGGGGCCATCTAATTGTAAGAAAACAAAGGTTGAGATCAATGATCTAGGCAATTGCTAGCAAGGTTTTCACCAACCTGGGGTAATTAAGTCCAATGAAGCTGGAATTTCAGTAAGTCTGGGGAGAAGCTGGGTTTCTGTTCCACCAAGAACTCCTAGGCTGACTTCTGAGAGGCCAACTTGAGCCTTATGCATGTGACATATGGATCTGGGAGGCCACCTTGAGCCTACCCGAGATTGAAGGTAGAAAGGCCATTACAGGGAGATAATACATTTATGTTTAAGACAAACATCCACCCTTAAAAAGATTCTCTCATTGAATCCTGCAAGAATTGCTACAGGGCAAATTAGATTGTGCCTTCTCTAATTAACAACAGAAGCAGAGCTATGCTAAATTTTCATGTCCAGACACATCTCTAACTTCTAGCACATTTTTCTTCTGAGACTATTGTGACCTATCAAAGACAACAACAACAAAAAAAAGGCCTTCCAGTAAAGCTTTCTGGGTCCCTGAAAAAGCTAGAAAGCACAAAAAGTGAAAAGACAATCCACAGAATGAGAAAGAATATTGCCAAATGATAGATTTGATATGGGACTTGTACCTAGACTATACCAAGAACTTTAACAACTCAGTAATAAAAATAGAGTGAATTAAAAACAGGCAAAGGATCTGGATAGATGTTTATGACTATATTTAGAGCTTGCCCCAAGAGAACCCCCCAGACCCCTCCTGGAGCTCACCTCTGCAATGGGCAAGACTACAGGGTCAGCCCAAAGCCAGCTGCAGCCCCGCTCCTAAAGCCCCGCCTTGGACAGCCACCACCAGAGGCCTCTTGGTTCTCTGTATTTTATATGCTACACTTGCCAGTCCTTTGGCAGAGGAGCTAGGAGAGTTGAAGCCATGGATACTCACATCTAAAGGACACAAAGACCAAGAGAAAAGCATTGAGGAAGAAACCTGGATTTTCTTATTAATACCATGGGACTTAACTGCTCTTAAGGCTTCAGACCTCTTGGATCCAAGGGACATTTCACCCTTAGATTGGAAGCACAAAGCACAAGCAGACTGGGAAATGTAGAACAAACAGTTTTCAGATCTTTACCAGGAATCCTGTAACCTTCAAAGATCTGCATTTCTATATAGCAGCTCTATCCTCAAGAGAATCTCAAAGACCAGAGGAAGGAAGCAGGGACCTGCACCCAAGGCCATCATTTTAACAGAGTCAGCTGCACTTGCTGTTTGTCTGGTGCTGATCAGCAGCCCACTCACAGCTGCTCAGCCTCATGCACAGGTGCATGGCCTCACCTTGAAATGTCAAGGTAAAATGCATCCATATTTGTGAGTTAGTGATTAGTCAGTCATCCTAGAATCATATCTTGTAGCTCACAGTTTGTTTTTTTTTTTTTCAGTACTGGGGATCGAACTCAGGACCCTGTGCTTGCTAGGCAAGCGCTTATTCCACTGAGCTATATCCCCAGCCCCCTAGAATCATACCTTGATAGACTTCTTAAGGAGTAACAAAACAACATTTCTTGCCTTTCCTGATTATAAAAAATAATAATTTAAGATTTTAGTAAATTCTGAATTTTCCCCCTGCCCATTTATACATGGCTTTGTGGCTCTAAGTGAATTATTTAACTTTTTTTTTTTGTCTCAACCTATCTTAAATGACTGAAGTGAGAATTAAATGAAAATTTAAAAGATTTTTTAATATTGAGAGCATGATGGGAAATTTTATTTTCTGGCTTCTTATTTTTTCATGACATTATATATACTGAGTGTCTTTTGGATGGAGCATTATGTATTCTCTGAAAACAGTAAGCTTTCAACAAAGTTTGAAAACTATTATAAATTCAGGACATTCACCTTTCCCCCACCTCCCCCGCAGAACTGAACTCAGAGTCTTTTCACTGAATCATGTCCCCAACCCTTTATTTAGACACAGTTATCTTGCCAAGTTGCCCAGGCTGGTCTTGAACTTGTGATCCTCTTGCCTCAGACTTCCAGAATGCTGGATGCTGGCATGCATCAAGCCTCACCTATTTTATTTAGTTTTTTCTTTTCTTTGTCTTCCTCCTGTAGCATCAACCCAGGAATCATGTGCTTTTTAACCAGTTCAGCCCATGTCAATCTCTAGTGCATTTCACTCTCTAGTCCAGTGTTTTGCTTTGTGCTGTTTTTAAGATTTCTTTTGATTCTAGGAAAACAAGGTGAACTCCAACTTGAACCTTAGGTCTGTCATTCCTATAGCTTTAGATAGACTGAGTTTTTCGTGAGTAACCTAAATTTGCATTTATTAGAGAAACACATCATGTACTATGCTAAATCCTTTATGTTCTGTCTCATTTAAGTTTCATAACACCTAGGTTAAATAGCATAACATCTTCATTTTACAGGTAAGAAAGACAAGGCTCTGAGAGGTTAACTACTTAGTTAAGACATATGGCCAGCTTTATGACTTGTACCTAGATGTTTCCCCACAGAGGAGCTGGTCACGAGGTCATAGGTAGGGCTTTTTGGAGGTAGCTGGATCTAGGTTGTGCAATGCTGGGATCAAGAATGTGGTGTTGGGACTGATTCACAGTGAATGCTAGGCTTAAGGCTGCCCCATCCTGGGTGTGAGTGCTACCATCCTGAGGTTGGGTAGCCTAGATAAGATATAAGGGATAGAGAGAAGGTCCCTGCTGCTTGCTTGCTGCTGGCTACTTTTGCTGCTTCCTGTCTGCCATGAACTCTTTCCTCCTCTGTGAGGACCCTCTGCCACACTACCCTGTCTTGCAGCCAGCTGACTATGGACTGAAACCTCTACAAACCATGAGCCAAATAAACATTTTCTCCTTTAACTCTGGGAGTCAGGTACTGCGTCTCAGCAACAAGAAAAGTAACTAAGACAACTAGTAACTGATAGAATAAGAATTTAAACTCAGTGTGACACAAAGCATTTATTTTTAGACAGGTCTTACAATGTAATTCAGGGTGGCATTGAGCCCACTATGTAAGCCCAAGCTAGCCTCTAACCCACCGTGACCCTCCTGCCTCAGCCTTCCAAGGGTTGGAATTACAAGTGTGTGCCACCATGCCCCGGCAAAACCCAATTCTCATATGCTGTATGATGGCTTACTTTTCTCCTAAGGTTAATATTTTTATTGTCTCAGTTTTATAGAAACCAAGCCACAGACAAGGTTGTAGCAATTTCACTTTTTAATTATTTCCAGCATAGAAAAATCCAATTAGTTTTTGGATATTGACTAATATCTAGCAAAAGTACTACATTCTCTGGTCCTCATAAATTTCTTGTAGATTATTTTGATTTTTCTACAAACATCCCAACGTCTGAATAAGGAAGTTTACCTTTTTGTTCTTGATTCTTACACTATTCACTTCATGCTGTAACTCACTGGGAGGTCTAGGACCTCAGCTATATGTCAAATATAAATTGTGAGAAAAGCCAGCCTTCTTTCTTTCTCATGAGGAAAACTTGCAATTTATCATATGCTTGATGCTTGCTGTAGGTTTTTTAAAAATAGATGTTGTTAGCCTGATTAAGACAAACATGAAAATTTCTAGTTATATTTTGTTATTGATTCCTAGCTTTTAAAATTATAATGTTTCAACCGTATGAATTCTATGAATTAATGGGCATCGCCTTGACGTTTCCGGGCATGCGTATGTTGTGTTTTGATCAGCCCCACCTTCTCTACCTTCTTCCTGGAGTAGGAGGGACTGATTCATGGTCCGGTGGGTCCCTTCTCTCCCCACCTCCCCTTACCCTACCCTAGTCATCCGTCTTCTATTCACAGACCTCTTCTTTTTTGTTTGTTTCTTTTCACATATGAAAGAAGTTATATGAAGACTATCTTTCTGTGTCTGGTTAATTTTATTTAACAAGATGTCTTCCAGTTCCATCCATTTTCTGATTAAAGACATGATTTCATTCTTTGTTATGGCTGAATAAAACCCCATAGTGTATATATACCATATGCCGTATTTTAATTTTGAGACAGGATCTCATTATGTAGTCCAAGTTGGCCTTGAACACACTACGCAGCCAAAGTATCCTCAGAACTCATGGTGATCCTCCTGTCTCAGCCTCTCAAGTGTTGGGATTACAGGCATGAATCACTAGCCTTGGCTCCATAGACCGTATTTTAAAATATCTGTTGCTAGGCACTTAGGCTGACTTCACATGTTGGCTGTTATGAATAGTACCACAATAAACATGGCTATGTAGGTTGTATGCTGGCTTCATTTCTTTTAAGTATATATTCAGAAGTAGTATACCCGATCGTATGGTAGATTTACTTTTAGATTTTGAGGAATCTCCATGCTGTTTTCCATAGTAGCTATACTAACTTATATTTCCACTAATACTGTACAGATTTTTTCTCCATATTCTTGCCAGCTTTTTAAAAAATCATAGTCGTTCTGACTAGAGTGAGTTGAAATCTCTGTTAAGTTTTGATTTGCATTTTCCTAGTGTCTAAGGATATAGAGCCTTTTCTCATGTATTTACTGGCCATTTGTACCTCTGAGCCATGCCTGCTCAGATCATTTGTGCATTTACTGACTGGATTACTTGTTTTTTGTTGCCAATTTCTTCTAATTCTTTCCATATTCTGAATATTCATCCTGTCAGACGGAGAGCTGGCAACGATTTTCTCCCATTCTGTTGCTTGTCTTCACTTTGTTGATGTTTCCTTTGCTGAGCAGAAGCCTTTTAATTTGATGTAATCTCATTTGTTCTGTTCTTGCTTTTCTTTCCTGAGCTACTGGAATCCTATTCGAGAAATCATTGCATGTGCCAATATCTTGAAGTGTTTCCCCTGTATTTCTGCTAGTAGTATATAGTTCCTTACATTAAGGTCTTCAGTTCCCTTTGAGCTGATTTCTGTGCAGGCTGAGAAAATGTGATTTAGTTTTAGTTTTCTACATGGACTTCGCCAGTTTTCCTACAACTATTTGTTGAGGAGGCTGCCTTGTCTTCAAATATGTTCCTGGCGCCTTCATTAAGATGAAGATGGGTATAGATCCCTGGATGTGTTCCTGGGTCTGCTGTTCCATCCTGTTTCTATGTGTCTGTTTTTATCCCGATACCATGATGCTTTTCTAACTATGGCTTTGCAAGATGTTGTCTATGGGTTTGTTGCATACAGCTTTTAGTATGTTGAGGTGTGAACCTTCTTACCTGGTTTCTTCACAGATTTTATGATGAAGGGATGCTGAATTTTATTAAAGACGTTTTCAGATGAATGACATGATTTTCTTTCTTTTTGTTTCCTTTTCTGTCTGTTTGAGACAGGGTCTCGCTATGCAGTTCAGGCTGGCCTTGAGCTCACTTTGTAGCCCAGGTTGGTCTTGAACTCACAAGGGTCCTCCTGCCTCAGCCTCCCGAGTGTTGGGATTACAGATGTGTGCCACCACGCCTGGCCTATGATTTTCTTCTTTGTGACTGAATAAACCATATTTTTATCTGTGCCTATAGAGATGGTCACATGATTTTAATATTTCACTCGATTTATGTGCTACAATATGCTTATTGACTTGTGTCTGTAGAACCATCCTTTTACCTCTGGAGTAAAATCAACTTGATTGTGGAGTGTGCTTTTTTTAATGTGTTGTTGAATTCTGTTCGCAAGAATTTTATTGAGGATTTTTGCATTTGTGTTCACCAAGGAGAAAAGACAGTGAGAAAGTAAAGACAAAGAACGAATGAAAAATACATATTTGAACCAAGCAAATACAAAAAAGTTTTAATACAAACGAAAGTCTTGTCTCTACCGAGGTGGCCAATCTTACAGGCAAGAATGGAGGTTTGTTACCTATGCACCCTTTGACCCTCCGTGTTCTATTAGTACATGAGATTACCCTCCTCATGGGGAGCCGGCACATGGACATAGAGCATCTGAGTTCTTTCTATGTCTCTTCCTGTCCCTTCACCGCCCATCTCTTGGTCCCTTTCCCATTGGCAAAAGATCTATCTCCCTGCTGTCCACGATCTGTCTTTCATTTTGCTCTTTAATTTATTTATACTTTGGGCTTCTTCTCTAAGAGAAACCGTGCAATGTTTGAGCTTGTGTGTCTGATTTATTTCACTGAACATTATGGGCCGATGGAATGCGCTCTTTGAAGACAGCAAAGCTTTGAGCTTATCCACCCACTGCTTCCTTCTTACTTTTGTGTTGCTGCCCAGGCGACCAGCAAGGGAGTTTTGGGACTCGAATCAGCAGGAATCCCTCTCTCGGCTGCCTTACTCAGCAGTGTGAGCTCAGCTGTATGAACCCAAAGCGTCCCTGGGAGAAATTTACTCTGCAGAGATTTGCCCAACACCCGCCCGCCTGGGGCTGGGCTGGTGCTGGCACTGCCGCGGGTCTCTGGTGCGCGTTCCCAAGCCCACGCACAGGGCAAGTCAACCGTCTGTACTGGGGAGAGGGGGGCACAGCAGGCTCTGCGCAATCTACCTCCCATGACCCGGGTGTTCCGGGACTCACTCCTGTGCACAACCGCGTGCGCAGACTCGTCCCATGAACCCTTCCACAGCTACCTGGACCGTCAGTCTTAGAAGGGCAGCGAGTGCCACTCTCTTCCCTGTCACTACGACGTTTCCCACGGCGTGGGGTCTTCAGAGCGTTTGTTGCAAGGGCATTACCCTGGGGCCACACTGGGACACAAGGCAAACACCCACTGAGGAATGTATACGGTGGGTTCCGGGGTACAAAGAGATGCAGGGGCTTTGGGTTCCCCAAGCATCAAGCTCAGTCAAGACTCTCTCAAGATGCCTCCCTGTTACAGTACCTGAGTAGAGGTGGGAGAGTGCCGTAGCTTGCTGTGCAGATCCCAGAGGGCTGTGCCCAGACTGCGTCCTGCACTGTGCAGATTTCTCAGCTAGCTGTAATTCCCGGGTCACTATCCCCGTCCTTGTCCTCTGCTGCGCTGCTGCATACCCGCCGCTGGGGGGCTCCCTCGTGCCTTGTGCTCCGCTGTCCAGAGCCTGAGTTTCTCCAAGTCGCTTTTTCCACCACTGATTACTTCGGTGATTCCCACGGGCACAGCCTTGCTAAGCAGCTGCCCTCGAGTTGTTTTGATTCCAACTTGTGGAGAAGCGGCCAAGGGCTGGCTGCTTCTAATCTGCCATCTCGCAACCCCTCTCGACTTCCGGCTTTCACTGTGCTGTTGTCCCAGAGTATATCCTAAATGAAGTTTATGGAAACAAATTTTCATGATCCAATCGGTGGTCAAGTTTTGTGAATTCTTCAGATGTATTTGAGAAGCGTGCACTTTCCAATTTGCGGGTGCATTGTTCTATGTAAGCCCGTTAGATCAAGTTTGATTATTCCTAACGCTTTTCTAGAAGAATAATTTTTTTTCTGGCCAGGAACTTCCACTGTAGTTTCTCTTTTACCTCATTTTCACGATAAATGTCAAGTTCCCCGTTACTCTGGCTCCTCATTCCTCGTCTCAAAGTCGTCATTTTGGGCAGCCAACTTTAAGTTTCCAAGCAGCGAGGAAGTCATTTCAGAGCTGGCAATTGCGGAGCACATTGTTTAAATCTCTCTCACCCACAGCCTTTTCACGTGCCAATGGGGCAGTAGGATTTACTAGGCATTGAAATACAATATGTATAAAATATTACTATTTTCACTATTATCAGTAACCTACAGAGTGCTGACACATAGCAGTGAGGATAAGTGATAGCTATTATGATTAATATCTTCAGCCGGGTGTGGTGGCGCACACCCGTAATCCCAGCACTCAGGAGGATCATTGCGAATTTGAGACCAGCCTGGGCTACAAAGTGAGCTCAAGGCCAGCCTGAACTGCGTGGCGAGACCCTGTCTCAAACAAGACCAAAAAAAAAAAAAGATTAATATCTTCAGATTTGTTTATTGTCATGCAACATCTGTATCTTTTCAGGCTACTCTTACATGGAATACCCCTGGAACAGTAAAATTGATGCGGGCCTGATGTCCATGTGACTTCTATCAAAAGGTTTAATATATTTGTTTGGGGAAAAAAGGAAGATCGTGCCAAAACAGCACTGAATAAATCATCACATTAGAATCTTCTGACATATTTACACATTCTCACGCCTGACCCAATAAAGCAGTACCATTCCCGCCAAGGCGGGTGCCCATCAGAAGGAAGGTGCGCTCCCTGTTAACACCGTGTGAATTAAAAGCAACTCCTGAACGGCTGCTGGGTGCAGCATTGGACTGAGGGTGCTCGGATAAGGTATCTCCCCAAATCCCTTAAAGCAGATGTTACTGCCCCTACTTTAATATAAGAGAAACCAAGGTTCAGGAGATAAAAGAGACCTGCTCAAGCGCAGGCAGAGTGCAGGAGAAACCTGCGGAGCGGGTGTCACTGTCATCAAGGCTGGAACTGAATGTCCTCCAAAGGCCCAACCCAGTGTAAAAGAGAAGAAGGGAAAGTTGTTGCCTGAGTTTCACTCCGGGTAACCTGAGCGTGTCCCTCGTACCCTGCACTCCCGTGCCCATTGCCCACACTAAGCTGTGGCTTATGTGGCAGCTAATGCAGGGTCAGCTTCAGTCTTGTGCTGGATGCTAGAGCTAGTAGGGCAGGATCAGATACTAATCACCTGCCCAGAGTTTGCCAAGAAATCGAGATGGTTTTCACCATCTTACCCCATCCAGCTTTCTGTCATCCTTTTAGTCCATGGCATCTAGGCTAAAAGAAAAAAAAAACTACAGGAAACACATTGATCAGAATTAAATTTTATCATCACAGAGTTTCCCCTCATCATGAAAAACAAAAAGACACACACAGTGGCTAGAAACCCCATGTGCTTACCGTTGAGGCTGTCATTTGTTTCACAGTAATACATGTGTTGACTGTGAATTAGTCACTGCACTGATTAAATGAATCCACTTTGGAAGTAATATTGTCTTCCTGCGCTCTGCTCTCATGGGACTTCCTGGGGTCTGCACTCCTCAGTGATGGCATAGCCCACGTACACGGTGAAGAGATTCTTGACAGACGTACACAACTCTCCAATTAGGTGCACTGAGACGAGTGCTACAATAAAGGTACAAAGAAAGCGATGCAGAGGATCTGAGGGGAAAAACTACCTTCTATTTGTCATATTGGCAAAGTGGAAGAAAAATGAAAGGAAAAACAGCCCAAGAGCTGTGGCAGGGCTGTCATTCCTCTTCTCTTCTTCAAAGTGATCGAGCGTCTTTTGGTCAGGTACATGGTAGTCTGCCACACCCTAGCCCCAACAATAACAACAGGACTATTTTCCATAAGGTTTGTCCAAGGCTTTCAGGGAAGATCAATGGAATGGAAGTATACTTGGTATGTGCAACTTTAGAGTTCTTAAAGGACTGAGTATGCATTTCTCTTTTTCTTTCCTTCCTACTTCTGGTGAGAATGCAGATGTGATGGCAAATTGGAAGCAGCCATCTTGGATCATCTTGGACCCAAAGGTAGAAGCCATGTGTTGGAAACAGAACAAAACCTAGGCAGAATTCAGGGCCCTTATTACTGTGGAGCAGCCATATAATGCTCCACACTGCTAGGAGAAAAAGTAACTTTTTCTTGTTTCATTAGCTATTACTTGTGAGTTCTCCATTACTGACACCAAGCCTAATCCTAAGTAACTAAAATGGTGAAAGCAAGGACATGGGTAGGCAGAGCACAGATGGCAGACTCTGCCAAGTCTCTGTAGCTGGAGGGGTCATCCACAGAACAGAGCGAACCCAAGCCTGGGTGAACTACCATAGGAAGAGACATGTGCACTGAAGGCAAATACTTTGGATACATCTCCATGTTAGAAAGAGGAGACGTTCAGCACCATGATCTGGCACCAAGGGAGCCCAGGCCGCAAGAACCAAGAGACGAGGATTTGCCAAGAGTGAAGGTTTGCTGAAAGAAGAGACCAGACTCTAGGGAAGGAGCGAAGGACTACTAACACGAAACATGAAAGACGAGGAATACACTAAATTTTGCCTTGGCATTCCTAGTACTCTATAAAGCATCCAGTATCTATTATACAAAGTAAAATAAAATAAAAACAGAAACTAAACAACAAAATCCTCTATGAAGGCCACAGTATTCAGACCAGCCACTGTTCAGCCAAAACCTTGAGGAATAAATCAAGCACCTGCTGTGGTGTGTGAGAATCCCCTTTCACCCAGTTACTTTTCACCTCTTAACCGTGGGGAAATAAAACAAACAAAAACACCTCTTGAAATCGAATGTGGGCGGATAATGGACCCTGAACCATTATGTAACGTTGAAAGATCCAAAAGTCATGTACAGTAAATCCTGCAGTATTTGTGAGAAATTGGTTACAAGAGCCCATCTCCAGGGTACCAAAATCCCCAGATGCTCAAGTCCTTTCTGGAAAACAGCATTTGCGTATAGCCTACAAGCCCATCATCTGTGGACTTCTTCTGTACCCAATAAACGTAACTGCTCTATGAATAGTTCTACTGCATCGGTTAGTGGGTAAAGACAAGAACGTGTTCATTAGAGATTCAAGCATCCAGGACCTAACTGCACTTTCTGTCTGTGGTTGGTTGAATAGCAGATGTGGAATCCAAGATTTTAACCAAGTCTCCCTGTTTTTATTCATGTTCTTGTGAGTACTGCAAACCTCAAAAGCAGAAAAAAGGAAAATGGCTGTAACAGAAATGACTTCACTAGACTCAGCTGACTTAGAGGGAGCACAGCCTTACAGCAAGGTGAAGACAGCAAATGTATTCTTTGCTGGTCCTGGTGGCACATGCCTGGAACCCAGCACCCTGGGAGGCTGAAGCAGGAGATTTGCAAGTTTGAGCCCACCCTAGGCAATTAGTGAGAGCGTGTCTCAAAAATGAATGGGATGTAGCTGAGTGAGAGGACCCTGGATGCAAACCCTGCACCCTGATTACCCTCTGATTACCTCAGATGCTGAGAATGAAGTCCAGGGTGAAGATAACATGTCCTAACTGTTGACCCCAAAATTCGGTTTCTTTGATCATAGCAGACCTTTCCTTCTGGACACCATTTTGTTTGTTTTTTAAAGTAAAGCTCATCAGGTTTGCTGCTTTTGAGCAGCATTCCATTTCTTCTTCTTTTTTTTTGTCTGTTTTGAGACAGGGTCTCACTATGCAGTTCAGGCTGGCCTTGAACTCACTTTGTAGCCCAGGCTGGTCTCAGACTCACAATGATCCTCCTGCCTCAGCCTCCCAAGTGCTGGAATTACAAGTGTGTGCTATCACGCCTAGCAGCATTCCATTTCAAACAAAGAAATGGAAGAGAAATTTAATTTGCAAACTATATGACATGTGAGAATAGATTTGGTTTCAGGAGACTTTCTTTTCAGTTCTGCATGTGTGTGTGTGTGTGTGTGTGTGTGTGTGTGTGTGTATCTTCAGCTATTACACAAAACATGAGGTTTCTCACTAGGCAGATGACAGTTTTTGAAAAAGTGTGAAAGCCACTGTTTGGGAGGCAGCCCTAGTACTCAGGCAAGTTCTGTGCTTATAAGGAGGGGCAATATTCATCGGAATGGAAGGAAACGGGTTAGCCGAACCAGCAAGGAAGGATTCAAAGTATCTGGGTAAAAGGAATTTATTCAAATAGGAATCTCTATACACAGGAAGGAAAAGAGGAGAGAAAGAAGAAAGAAAGATATAAAGCCAAAAACAAAAATTGAAGAACCTGTTTCTTGATGAAAGAGCTGGGACAGGTGATAACCCCTTTCCTTCAGGTACAGGGTAAAAATATCTTAACAACACAATGTAGAAGTGACCCCTGAAGGTATAGCCTTAAAACACCCTAACAATCAACTTCCCTAAATGCCGCACTGTTGACATCTGCGATGAGGGTCCAAACCTCAGGGGGAAAAGGCAGATACCAGCCCTGGGAATGGTAATTCTCTTTCACCCAATTACTTTTAGCCTCTTGACCCAAAGGAAATGAAGCCCTTTGCTTTCCACTGGTTAATTAGAAACCAAATCTGATCATGAAGGGCAGATTTTGAACCATTACTTAACACTGGCAAGTCCAAAAGGCATGTAGGTCCTTCTGGGTACACCGGGGCTATGCAATGAGGCAAATTAGCTTGAGAGATACCACTTGGGAGAAGAGACTGGCTTTTCCCACTCAGCCAGCTCTTCCTGTTTTATTTTTAAATTTACTTTCTTGGTTGTTGTTATTTTGGAAAACTCACAGACAAGAGAAAAAAGAAAAGGCCAATGGCCGAAGAGAAAAAGCCTCACTGGATTCAGCTGATGGAGATAGACCAGGGCCTCCCAGCAGGGTAAAAGCTGCAGGGTTAAAAAGTATCTTCCTTTCACACCTGTCAGATGTGGAGAAAAGGTCTGCAGAGAAGATAACCTTTTCGTTGACTGTAACAGGGTTCTCTTTTGGATATTTTTTTAAGAAAAAACAAGGTTAGCAAATTAAGTTTGAGACTTGTGACTGACATTTTTTTCAAATAAAGAAGTAGAAAGGAAAGTAGATTATGCCAAACAGACACAGGTAGATTTGACTTTACAAAACTGTTATCAATTACATGTTTGTGTGTATGTTTGACTTGAGTTTTTATGTAACACATGAGGTTTCTTACTCTGTGGGTTACAGTAAAAAGTCATTGCTCTAGAGAAAGGCCTAGTAATTGGCCACGTCCTACACATGGAGAGAGATTGGCTTTCATCAGGATGGAAGGAAACCTGCCTGGATAAACTAGTGAGGAAGGATTTAAACTCTCTGGTTGGGCAAAAGAAAGTAATTACTCCAATGAGAATCTCAACGTGAGCGAGGATGAGAGGACTTCCCACATAAAATTAGAAACAGGAAGGGAGAAAGATGCAAGGAAAGGTGCTGAGAGAAAATACCAGGGCATTTATTAACCTTGGTGAGATGTTCAGAAGACCAATGGAACAGGCTGGGAAGTGCATGTCCTGCACAGAGCATGTCTTGATTAACCTGCAATGGACCCTGCACTTCAGGGTGTGGGGTAGAGGCATGCAGCAGGCTTCGAACTAACAGGAGGAAGGCCAGGGATCATGCGTTAAACCTGTTTCTAACTCCCACTTTATTTAACACTCACGACTTCATGAAGTAGATGCTTTTGTCAGGGTTCAATGCTAAACCATTTAAAATAGTTATTGGTATGAATTTTACTCCTGTAACTTTTTGTATTAGTAAATGCTACTATTCACACTAAAATAAGTATGTGTTAATACTAAGGACAAAATCACATGACATATGATATAAAAAGACAGTTAAAGTTGGGCAAATGCCTGTAATCTCAGCACTCAGAAGGCTGAGGCAGGAGGATCACCAGCCTGGATTACATAGTGAGCCCAAGGCCAGAATGAACTACATTGTGAGACTGTCTCAAAAAAAGTCAGTTAAAATTAGTAAATCTCCTCGTTTCAGTCTCTCTCTTTTTTTTTTTTTTTTTTTGTCTTTTTCAGACAGGGTCTCATGATGCAGTTCAAGCTGGCCTTGAGCTCTGTTTGTAGCCCAGGCTAGTCTTGAACTCACAACGATCCTCCTGCCTCAGCCTCTCAAGCGCTAGGATTACAGGTGTGCACCACCACACCCACCATCATTTCAGTCTCTTATTGCTCCAGGAGCATGTGATACAACTTCTGACCAAAGATCTTTCTGTTGTGCTTTATATATACTTTTCTAAACTACAATTTCCAGGAATCCAATTCTCTGTGGATGGGTGCTTCTTTCCAAGGCAGAGACAGAACTGTACTTTATTCTAAGACATGGGAAGATCGTAGTAAATTACCTTCATTAAATTTCAGAAAGGCAGCACTGATTTCACTTTCAGCAGTAACGCTCTAAGAGCACCATGCAAGGAAGAGACCCTGTAATGAAATAAAGATAAAAAGCCCAGTTTTTCTAAAATGCTGCTTATGAATCTTACTCTGATATGAATCCTCCATAGGAGCACACAGGCCCTGAGGCTTAGAACAGAGCAGGAGAACTAATTCAGCATTTCCAGGAGAGGGACAATCCTCATTCACTCAATGCGTTACATTAATGGGGACCTTAATTTATCATGTGTATAATTTTTTTTGCACTGCTGGGAGCCTCAAGCATGCTAGGCAAGTGTTATACCACTGAGCAACATCCCAAACCCTTGATTTATATGTATAAGAAAGTTTACTCCCCATGTGGTGGTGAGCACCTGCAATCCCCGCAATCTGGGAGACTGAGGCAGGAGGATCACAAGTTCAAGCCCAGCTTGGACCACTTAGTAAGACCTTTGTAATGCCTCTTACCCTGTACCTGAAGGACTTTATCTCGAAATGGAAACAAACGGCAGGGCATAGACCAGTCTGAAGGCCATAGGTTCACGCTCCAGTACCAAAGAGGTTGGGGGTAAGCATTTCCTAATCCTGTTCCTACAGTGCGCAGCCACACATCAACAGGGCAGCCTCCACTGGAAGTTGGGATCTGAGGCTGGATCAAGCTCCAGCCTTGTACTGAGCCGACACCTTTGGAAGTGAAAGTTCTGAGAAGTCAAGTTGCACGCAGGCAAAGGGTTCTTTGGGGTTGGCGTGTGCCGACCCTGCTGGCCCAGCTGCAGCGTTCAGTGGCCATCACTCAGTTTCATGACCAACCAAAGCCCAGCAGAGTCCACTGCCAAGATGAACCTAGCTAACATAGTGAAAAGCCCTGGCCCACCCCCGCTGCTCCACGGTGTGCGTTCTCGGTTTGAACCAGCAGGGAGAGTCAAAGCCCCTGGGTGCTGGTCTGCAGACCCAGGAGACCCTGCTGTGCCAGCTGCAGAGAGAGGGAACCGAGCGTGCTGTCAACTGATGGTGTTGACAGGTACTCAACCCCAGGTACTCAACCATTTCTCTTTGTCACGGGGGGTCCACTGCCAGCCTCTGCCAGTCACCTGGTACCTTGGCCACTTTCCTGGGTGTGGTGGCCCCTTGAGCTAGGAGCCCTGGCTGGACCCATTTGAGGCTGGCACTGCTTCCCGGGACCCCAGCCCCTTTGTGCCCAGGCTCCTCTTGCCGAGACCTATCCCGTGTTCTACTGAAGCCTTTTCTTCCTCCTCCTTGGTTCGCACCTGCTGCCACCCAAAGCTTCTCAGAGAGGACCCTGGAAAGCGGGTGGAATTGTTTTCTACCTGTGTTACTCCCTGACCCGCAGGCACTGGCTTCCCCCGCTAAGTTCTGGCTTCATACAGTGGACAATCTGGCCTCATCACGGTGTTCACCTCATGATCCTCACAGTCAGGGACAGGGGCCTGGCTCTGCCACAGTTATGTCAAATGATGCATGTCTGAAACACATGGCACATCCTGCATTCCACCCAAAGGAGGACGGTACCAGCATCAACCAAATATCTAGAAACACGTCCTCTACCACGGCCTAGAATACACCACAACTTAGCCCTCCTACGACTCTTGTCTGCCCAACCCTGCTCATTCTTCTTCTGTCCCTCTTAAGGGCTGGGATTTCTAATGCTTCATTCCGTGACCCATGAACTGAGCACCTACTCTGTGCTGGACCGAGACTAGAGACTAAAGACAATGAAATGCCCAGCTCCTTGTCTCCAAAAATTCAGGTAGGACGAGGTTCTTCTAAGTGTGTGCGGCCTGCTATGGTCCTCATGGCTCAGCTGGTGGTCAGAAGGCAGCCTGGAAGTTTCTAAGGAAAGAACATGTATCTGAAGCCTTTCCTCATGGATGTTTCACAAATTTTAGTAATGACTATGGATTATTTTCAATCATATTCTTTTACCTCCTGAGAATGAAAACGGTTCCTACCACTACTAGGAAAGTACTGATGGCTCCATCCCCTGATAAAAAGTAGCAGTCAGAATCCACCCCAAAACAGGAGGACAGGACCTGAATGATCAAAGCCAGCAGGGCACAGGCAGCCCAGCACCAGCAGCCTGATGCATGTACCTCTGAGTGCCAACTAACAACCTCATGAGAACAATAGCTTTGTACAGCTAATCCATATGCCCAACTTCTGCTTCTGAAAATCTCGATTCCCTAAACTCCACTGTGCCCAAAAATCTCTCTGTAAGACCTGCGGCCAGGTCTGCTCAGAGAGGCCACGCACAACCAGCCCACCTCCCTGTTGCTGTAGCAAGCAAGCAGCTGATCTGTCTTCCTTCAGGCTCTGGACTCCTGTGGAACAAATTCGGCCGTGGCATCCCGGCAACTTCGACATCTCCACAGAGGCCAGGTAGGCAAGGCAGAACAGCTCTGAATGGGCTGAAATTCCTCCTGTTGCAGAGGGAGGTAAAATAGTCTTGAAAACACACCAGTGTTGATGCACTTTCTTATCCCTATCCCGTAGGGGTCCATCACAGCCATTTCTCATCTATTGTCCGAGTTTCTGTTGGGGGCAATTTCTGCCACAGGTTTTACCTTAGAGCACAGCTGCAAGCTTTTGTGTAAATCTACAAAAGGGCTTGGTGATTCAGAGTTGGGCAGGGGTTAGAGTGAGGTGGGGGTCCTCTGGGAGACAATAATTAAAGGGTACTCACTCTGAGGTTGATCCAGTTGTACCCCTGCGTGCTCCTCAACCACAGATCAGTTCATTGGCCGGGTAGCCCACTATTTGCTCCACAGATCAGTTCATTGGCTGGGTAGCCCACTATTTGCTGCTGTCCCGTGGGACTAGGAATCCTGGGAGTGGCCACCATGCTAGTCTTTCTTTTGCAGTCAAAGTAATGAAATGTCTACCTGTGGGCTCCTTACTTGGGACTCAGCTTCCACCGACTCACATGGAGAGACAAGTTCATTTAGCAGGGACACTATGTTCACAGAAGGCCTCACCACTGGCTTCTTGATCAAATTATTATATTCCTAAATCACTTTCCCAATGACTTAAGAGGATGCCACTTTTCCTGACTAAGCTCTTCTACACCACTTGCATATTACTACTTTTGCTTCTCAAATACACTGCTTTCATTGCTACCACAGTGTTGCATTATATTAGCATTTCATGAAAATAGGCCATTTACAAGGGCTCTGAGATCCATGAAAGCTTATAAGAAAGATAGTACAAACCCTGTAACTTAGCACACTCCCCAAAGTGTTTCAGTACAAATACAGAACCTCTGCATGCTAGATTGTATAAACCCCTATCTATAATAAAAACAGATGGCCAAGCAACACCCGCTTCCCTTGCATTAGTGATCCTGGAACCCTAAAACACAGCATATTGTCTGTGAAACTCCACTTGCTAGAGCCACGAAGCCATGTGGCTCCCACCTCCCTTCTATGTCCTTTCCCCCACTCACGGTCAGATCCAGGTGCACACAAGGCCCTGGGACGCGGTGGGGGTGTGAGTTGGGGAGCAGAGATGGAGGCTGACTTCCCCAGTGGTTTGTGGGGAGGGGGCGCTGCAGTGACTGGAACCGGCATGGACTGCTACAGAAGCAAGACGTGAATTTGGGTCTGCTTGTGAAGAGGACTACCCCGTCCTACCTGAGACAGTGGAGGAACTGGCAGTGAATCCACTCTTCCACAGCGAAGCTGGCTGACATTTGAGGGAAACAATTGCTTGGAGAAGTATTTGAGATGATAAAGGAGATTAAAAAAAGAGTGCCGTTAATACCAGTAATATCAGTGATGACGGTTTATAGCATTTCAAATGGTTTGTGCATGTCAAGCCTTGACTCTCAGAGACTGTGTGTGTGTGTGTGTCTGGTACTTAATGATAAAGGTAAGCCCTCAAGAGAACTACAGAAGACCCAACTGTGGGGAAATGATGCGGTTACACGTGGATTCTCTTCACCGGGGGAAACAGACCGGTGATGTATTGCAGAGCATAGTTAATGGTCACATCCATGTGCTGCAACCTCACGTGAGCTGAATGCAGCCAAAACTGGAACCGAGAAAGCAATCGTTGCCCTCCCCTTTGCTTCAGCCACTCAGCTGTCCGCTGAGCTGACCTTCCCTCTTCCGGTCTGCAGGTGTCTCCCATGCCGTCATCTCTGTCAGCTTCTGAACTAAGATCATGCAGGAAATGTCCCTTCTGCACAGCACAAGCAACTTGGGTGGCATCCCCAGCATCTTCCTGCATCCGATTTCATTTAGTGTGGAAAGTGTCACTAGGCTATAGATCCCAGATCTCTCTCCCAGTTGCCCACCTCATCTTTTACTGGAAAGAGAATATTTAATTTGCTAATGATTATCTCCTTCAAGTGTTCTGACAACTGACACGATGTAGTAAAAGGCTACAGAGACAAAAGCTTGAGAGATACACATGGAAAGGCAAAGAAACTATGGTACAGCAATTAAAACATCTTTTGAGGAGAGTAATAATATTGGAGGATTCACACTGTTCAATTTCATGACTTATCATGAAGCTATAGAAATTAAGTATGGGGCTGCTAAGAGGCCAAATGCACAGATCAATGAACAGAATAGACAGCCTCTGTGCATTTATTATAGAGATAATAGATTTTCAATGAAAGTATCAAAGGGATTCAATGCAGGCTGTCTTTTCAACAAGTGATGCTGACACAATTGAATATCCATATGTAATTAAACGAAATCTCCACAGAGCCCCAACCATATACGAAAATAACAAAATTTATTTTATATTTTACAAACTAGCATCTTTTTTGTGATGTTGGGGATCCAAACGCAGGCCTTGTGCAGGGTATGTAAACAATTAGCCCTGAACGACATCCCTAGACCTAAAATACTAACTAAATGGCAAGGCTACTTTTACAAAAATCCACTTGAAGAGGACAAGAGAAATTCAGGGATGTGTGACAGCACAGCTGTAGGTGAGAGGGTCCCAGTGACTTCCCGGGGAACCTCCAGGTAAAGAGAAGACCTGACTGGGGACTAATGCGGAAAGCAGAATTAATGCAGAACTCATGTAGCATGAGAACGAACGTGGGAAGCAGCTGCTACATGAGCGTGAAGAGGTCACAGTGGATTCTCACATGTGTCAGTTTATCTCATCTTCAAACAGCCCAAGAAATGGAGGGTTAATTCCTTTACAGTAAAGGCTGATGTGCTCCTTCTCCTTAAGCGGAATATTCACAGGAAAAGGGAAGACCAACTGCCTCACTTGGGAGTCGTAGTGCAAGATTAAAGCACAGTCCCTCGTCCAAAACATAGGAGGAATTTCTAAATGGTGACAGGAAATCATTAAACCTGCCATGGGGCCCTTCTTAGAGGGGGAGCTGTCAAATACACAGTTGTGTAGCCACCAAAATCAGCCCCAGAGAGGTGTGTTCCTCTGATACATTTATTTTATGTATGTATGTATATATTTAGAGGCAGGGTCTTGCTATGTAGATCAGGCTGGCCTTGACCTCAGGGCAATCCTCCTGTCTCAGCCTCCTGAGTGCTGAGATTATAGGTGTGCACCACCACACTGGGCTCCCTCTGACAAATTCTAAACACAACATTTCTCTAGTCTACTGTTCTACTGCATTCACAATCATATCATAAAAATATTAAATGTCTCTACTTTCAAATCTAGGGAGGAGAGTCTGTAGCTGTTTAAAATACTCTTTCTGCATCATGGAAGTGCTCTAGATAGTATGTATCTTTCTACTAAAATTCCTAAACCCCCTACCTCATACCTAAGAATATCAGACAATACCTTTCCACTGTCTCTTTTAGATGCCTGAATGTCATCTTGAGCTGTCTATAAAAAACTGTGGGATTAAAAAGTAAAAGTAAAAGACTAATTCATTCCAGTATTAGAATTAAAGTAACCTAACATGTGTGGGAAGAAATCAATCAATTTAAATAGTAGGTCTAAAAATGGGATAAATAACAAAGTTATTAAAAAGCTAAATGTGCTATAAACTTTTGTAATTTTATCTCAAATTTTAAGTCTAACCAATCTTGTACCTCCCTTAAGAAGATACAAGATACAAATTACCTTTAAGAAATTTAAGCAGGGTGCTGGGTTTGGTGGCACACACCTGTAATTCCAGCACTCAGGAGACTGAGGCAGGAGGATCCTTCAAGTTGAAGACCAACCTGGGCTACAAAGTGAGCTCAAGGCCAGCCTGAGCTGCATAGTGAGACCCTGTCTCAAAAAGACCAAGGGAAAAAAAAAAAGAAATTTAAGCAAGGTGTGCTGATAAGTGGCTGTAATCCTAATACTCTGAGAGGCTGAGGCAGGAGGATCACAAGTTTGAGCCCAGCCTGGAAAACTTAGCAACTTAGATGACACCCTGTCACAAAAAAGGGTTGAGAGGATAGGGATATAGTGCAGTGCAAAAGCCCTGAATACCACAAAAAAGGAAAAGAAATTTACATTTAGAAAATTTTCTCAGCTTCTAAAAAAATGTCCACATAAACTGACTCCCACCAAAAGACAGTCCATATCCTCAACATGTAGAGAAAATGCAGGACAGATGTGCACAAATATTAAAAATGGAGAGATCAGGAAATAAAATGTATGAGTTTGCAGAAGGCTGTCCTCGCTGCTAACCTGCCCTGGTTTCTATGTCACACCTAAGCAACCTGTACCTTCCTTCTTAACAGAAGTGGCAGTGGTAATTAAATACTTAACGGTGCAAGCACTCACTGAATGCCTATCTCACCTCCTAGGAAGCGTGCTCCAGGACAGCAGAAATCACTGGCCGTCCTCAGTGCTGGATTCCAACACTGAGCTCAGGACTCTGCACCCAGGAAACAGTCAGTGTAGTAGGAGGTGACGGATAGATGGAGCGTGCAGACCTCCTCGGCGTGGAGCTAGTAAGAAGAGCTATGGCAAAGAGACAGACTTCAGCGGTGAGCTAAAAAGGAAGACTTCTCAGTATAAGAAAAGACTTGCTAACGATTGTACTGTCCAAAGGTAAAATCAGCAACTTCCTAAGCCTCTGCAAAAGTTGATTTCAAAAGGGCTGAGGAAAAGATTCAAAGTAACAGATTAGACTCAGGTGGGTTTTTCTAAAGTTTCTCTAATTTTATATTCTGGTTGATTCTATTCATAAGCAGGCACAGGACACTCATATGTTATACTAATTAATAAGTGAACAGAATCATGGCTGTAAATTTACAAGTATCTTATAAAATAACCACCATTAATTAAAGAGCAACATGACTAAAAACACTGTTAACAAAATTAATAAAAACAGAGGAACAAACATCCACTTACTGGGGTTTTTAAAGGGTAAACACAGAGAAAATATGAATGAATTCCATTATATCCAATAAAAGCCAATTATTGCAGCTATAAATATCCTACCTATGTTAATAATCTATGCAATTTAACCTGTGTACTACCTAATTAGGAAGTTAATTTTAGACTTATCCTATGACTAAGACATTTATGTTAAAACCAAAGAAAATTATGACATGCTTGTTTATGTCATTCAGAGCTAACAGGAGATCATAAAGCAGTGATATGATACACAGAAAGTAAATGCAACTTAGAAACAGATCAGAACATAAGTACATAATATACAAGGAGAGCTCAACACCCACTGATATTGGGTTTAGAGATATCTTCCCAGTGAGCAGTTAAATAACAGCCACGTCGTCTTCCAGCGTGCCTCTTGAGGCAAAATCCTTTAACTGAAGTAAATCAATATTTAAAGAAAATTTAGGCCGGAGATATAACTCAGCGGCATAAGCACTTGTCTGGCAAGCCTGAGGTCATGCATTCAATTCCCAGTACAAAAAAATTTATACTAATTTTCTCCTGAAGAAGTCATGTTATGTTCTATCAATTTTATCATAAGTCTGTAAAATATTTTAATAAAGGTTGAGCTAATAATAAACATATTGAAGGGGATTAGTTTCTCAACACAAAAAATATTATTATACAACTGTTTTTGGTATCATCACCAAGAAGCTGGGTCCTGATGCAAAGAGGAACTCGCTTCTCATTTCCTTGGTTCTTGGTTCTTTGTGACCTTGATGAGAAATTTCAGTCAAGACACACAGGTGGCCGTGCCCAAGTATTGGTAGAATTTATGGTCAAGTAGGTATAGAGTTATGCCTTTGAGCAAGAAGCCAGATTGTCTCAGTTGCTTTTCTCTCATTGCTGAGATAAAATACCCAAGGCCAAAAATTAGAGAAGGAAAGGTTTATTTAGCTCAGCGTTTGTGGAGGTTTCAGTTCGCCACCAGCTGGTTGTAAGGCAGGATGGCATGGTGAGGGACAACATGGTGGCAGAAGACTATAGGGAGCCCTTCCCAGTCCTCATTGTGGCCCAGGAGGTTTATATTTATAATCCCAAGGAAAAGTCATTGGAATTCTAGTGAGTTACTTCCAATCTACCGCTTCCAGTGCACCCCATGCGAGAATAAAGACACTAAGGCATATTTGGAGTTGCAGGGAGCCGAGGGGGTCTTAAGTCCAGCCATGATGATGGCTAACCGGGACAAAGGCCTCAATGCAGGACCAAACCCAGGTTTTATCCATGAAGAGGGGAGTGGCTCAAGGATGAGCGACTGTGACAGTGGTGGAAAGTACATGAGAATCATGAGCTGGGCTGGGTAGGAGGCCTGAAATCATCTATGCAGTATGTAGAGAGAGAGGGAGAGAGAGTAACCTGCATAACACAATTTGAGGCAGTATCTAATGTTTTGAGGTCAGTGCTTCAGCTCTGATGTATAATTTTTTATGCCCTGAGATGCCATGGCAGTGTTCCTTCAGGCACCTTACTCCTGTAAGAATCTAAACCAGGTCTCAGCCCAAGGAGGGAAGGTCTTTAAAGAATGCTCCCCTTTCTGAAGTCATTGGTTGTAGGCCACAGGAACCAGGAATGCCATGGATATGGAGGCTGAGGCAGGAGGATCACTGTGAGTTCAAAGCCAACACGGGCTACAAAGTGAGCTCAAGGCCAGCCTGAACTGTATAGCGAGACCCTGTCTCAAAAAAGACAAAAAAATTTTTTTTCTATGTTTTAATAGAAAATGATTTGTCATGACAAGAAAGCAAGGAATACACAAACGGAATGAAAATGGCAATTGATACATAGATGCAAATACTGAAATTACCAAAAGTTTAGATTTATCTGACAATGAATTTAAAAACAGCTACGATAAAGATGCCTCTATGAATAACTGTAGACACTCTCCAAACAAGGGCAGATATAGAATCCCTCAGAAAAGAAACAGTCTCAGCAAAGAAATGGAACAATTAACAACCAAATGGAAGCACGACAATGGAAAAATACAATCACTGAAATTAAAAAGTCAGGGGTGGACTCAAAAGAAGACTGGTAGAGGAAAGTTTCAATGAACAAGAAGTTGAAACAACAAAAATTATCAAATTTGAACAGATGGGAGGAAGAGACTGAAAAAAGAATTAAGATGTGTTACGTGTATATGTGGGTGCAACTCCCCACAAAGAATGTAATCATTATGTACTACAACACATACTAATGAAACAATAATAACTGAAAAAAGAAACAACAGACATCACCCAATGTGACTGACGAAGAGAAAATAAACTTTGGAAAGCATGAACAGAGCTCAGTGATGGTTAGAGTTCGTGCTATTGGAGTTCTCAAGGGAAAGGAGAAGAAGGGGGAAGCTACAAAAGTGCTTGGAGAAACGGTGGAAAACTCTCCAAGTGTGGGCGGAGATGTAAACCTGCAGATTCAAGAATACAAGCGAGCCTCAAACAAACAAACCCACAGAAATCCAAGTCAGGACATAGTGCACTCAAATGTCTGAAAACTAAGAGAAAAGAAAAAAAATCTTCAAGGCAATCAGAAGAAGATGACACTTTACCTATAACAACAACAACCAGGGGATAGCCATATAGCTCAGTGGCCTAAGTGCCTGCCTGGCAAGCATAAGGTCATGAGTTCGATCCCTGGTACTGCAAAAAAAAAAAAAAAAAGGCAATTCAAACAGAAATTGATTTCTCAAGAGAGTCCATGGAGGCTACAGGAAGTGGCAAATTTATTCTTGAATTGTTGGAAGAAAAAAAAGAACAGTTAATCTAAAATTCCAAGCCCAGTGAAAATATCCTTCAGGAATGAAAGAGAAATGAGAGTATCCACAGATGAGGGAAAGTCATGAGACTTTGTCACCAGCAAATATGAATGGCTAAAGGATGTCCCCAAAGCAAAAAAGGAACAATAAAACACAGCATTTTGGAAAATGGGAAAGAAAGAAAGAATACATTAGGCAAAATATAAATATTTCCTTCTTTTCTTGGGTTTTCAAATTATATCTGACAGTAAAAACAGATACATAACCACCTGATCTGGTTCTAAGTACATCTAGAGGAAATACTTTATGACAATTATAACATCAATAGGGAAATATGGCTTCTGTAGTTTCCCCAAGTAGTCTGAAGCTATCAACAAAGTATCACAAACTATGTGGCCTCTTTCCCCCAGAGTAAGACCTAGCTGGAAAATCATCAGTCCTGAAAACGAGATGAAAAATGAGAGCCCCAGTCAGCCCACCCTTGCCTCATTGGCCATTATTCTCTCGATTCAGGGCTAGTCTGTAAGGCAGGTAAGACAAGGGTAGGCTGATTGGGGCTGGCAGTTTTCATCTCCAGTTTTCAAGGTTCATTACTTTCTAGCTAGATCTTAGTTTCAGGGAAACACAGTACCTATAACCTAATGCCTATATCAACTACTAAAAAGATACACAAAGAGAACACATAAACATATTCTAGATAAAATCAAATTCTGAAGGACAACATTTCAGCAGCATGTATTTGCTAATTGAAAACTTTACTGATATATAAAGTTCATCCCTTCACATTATATAAAAATCACATTATACAAAAATTCATCCCTTCATATTATACAACTTAAAGGTATTTAGTACATTTGTGTGATTTTTTTTTTTTGGCAGTACTGGGGATCGAACGCAGGACCCTGCGCTTGCTAGGCAGGCGCTTATTCCACTGAGCTATATCCCCAGCCCCTTTAGTACATTTATAATTATATAATCATCACCACAATAATTTGAGAATATTTTCAACAAATCCAAAGTAAATCCTTTACTCATTAGCTGTTCCTTCCCTTTCTTTACCCTCTACAATTTCAGCTTCTTAAACCACCAGATTATCCTCTGGCTCTGTAGATTTCCTTATTCTGGACATTGTACACAGATGTCATACAATATGTGGTCTTTTGTGGATGGTCAATTCCACTTAGCATAATGTTTTTAAAATTCCTCATGTAATATGTATCTGTGCTTTGCCCTCTTTTTATGGCTGTATAATAGTCCATTGAATGGATATACCTCATTTAGTTTACCCACTCATCAGTTAATGGACATTTGGTTGTTTCTAGTTTAGGGCTATTATGAAGAACTCTGTTAGTAACATTTCTGTACATGTTTTTGTATTGATCATGCCCTTAACTTTTAAACATATAAGGCAAAAAGTCAAATAGAAGAACGCCTATAGTTACAGTGAAATTATACAAAATTTATTTTGGAGTCATTTTAGATGTCCCAAGATTTAATTGTTTCCATAGACAATATCAGGAAGGCTTATCCTGACAGGGAAACTGACATCACCACATTGTCACAAATTAAGAAATCTCTGAAGACTACATGTTCCCTAAGATCCCTTTTTACACCAAGTTAACACTTACTACCTCTGTTGTCTCAATTTGAAGAGAAAAGTAAAGACTAGGGAGCAGGGATTGCCTGTCTTGGGGAAATGGTCAAACATCACTAAGTCTTCTCCACGTATCAGAAATGGTTACTCTCATGAGATTGGATCTTGGACAGAAGTTTTATTCTGAGCATGATGTGCCCAGGCACTCTCCGGGTCCCCATTCTGGTCTGATTTTTGACTCCTGCCTGTATTTTACTTCTGCCAGGTTACTACCTCTGCCTGTCTCAGCTTTCTTTGCCTACTACACATAGAGACTGTCACTGCTGACTCTGCCCTGTCAAACTTCTCCGTACCTCCTTCAAGATTTTGGACTGAACTCCAGTGCAGGTTGCCATGTTGGTTTAATGCTCCACTGGACTCTAGATCTGCTAGATGTTCGTTAATGGTCAGAGATGCTCAGGAGAGACTCAGTGAATGCTTGTGAATACGTGACCCATAAGACTTCCATCCATACTGCGTATGTGAGGTTAAGGGCCCAAAATGAGTCCATGACTTAGTGCATTTCTGTTATGAACTGATGGTATTATTTCTCCAATGATCAAACCCCTTGGGAACCTCAACTTATTCCCGAGGCTCTCTCATCAGATAGTACGGTACTACATGAACACAAGCACTCACTGAATTTAATCATAGGGATGGATTCAGAGGCATAGGAAGCACATTCTAAAGATGAGAATCATCAAGCAGTTTTAACTAAGATTTGACTGTTTCTTTTGTTTTGTATTCCAGAATGATCTTTGTACTTTAGGTTTTAATTTCACCAAAATTCACTGAGTTGTTGTTTTGTTTTGTTATTTTTGGCCAGCATATAGGCCCAACCTAGAAGGCTGAATCACAGCTTACTGCTAGGAGGCCCTGCCAAGCTCTGCCATTCTTTCAGAGGAGGGTTTCCCTGGGAAGCCAGTTTTTTTAAATAGTTGCAGGGCTCCAGTTGGGGAATATCAGGATTCTGCTGGTAATACTTCTGCAACTTCTCTAGAACTGTGGGCAGCCCAACCGTGGAGGCATAGAACATGGGCCCACCCTTGTGCCGCGGCCAGCCATACCCATGCAAGTAGATCACATCAATGTGCTCTGGGCTAGCGGCTATGCCTTCTCCCAAGATACGAAAGGCTTCGTTGATAAGTGCATACAAGCAGCGCTCCAGGATCTCATTCTGCCCAATG
>PVLD010016591.1:7578-44605 GCA_004027595.1 Dinomys branickii | reverse complement strand
TTTTTTTTTTTTTTTTTTTTTTTTTTGGCGGTACTGGGGATTGAACTCAGGACCCTGCGCTTGCTAGGCAGGCACTTATTCCACTGAGCTATATCCCCAGCTCCTCTGCCTGCATGTTATGAAATAGTCATCTAAATGAAAAATGTGACAGGTGAGCCTAGCGGAAAAACCCAAATGAACCCAAAATAATGCAGATAAACATCTAGACTCAGAATTCATTATTGTTCTAGTATATGTGAAAAAGATAGAAAATAGGAAGCAACACATCTTGATTGATTTAAAGTGAGAATAACAACAAACACAAATATCCCCTATAAATCAGTCTTAAAAAAAAACACTAAAAATAAAATACATGGAAAACCTACAGGAATCAGCACAGACTTTCTTACATTTTTATGCCTTTCTCAGCTGCAGGAAAATGTGGAGGATTTTTTCTGAGAATCCCGCAGCAGAACATGAATGATGGTCTACATCACCAAAGGAAAGTCCCTCTTGTCTGCTGTACAAGTATTTCAGTCCCTTAGCAGACAAGGAGCATAGGAGAATCACCTCCTGGATACAGGGAAACATCATCATTTGATGATGTTTTTTGAGCATCTTTTGTGTGTGCAGGCTTTACTGGGATGTTGGAAAAGGTCAACTTCCTAGAGATATTTTAGAAAATATGTATTGTCCAGAATTGAATATCAGCCTAATTCCCCTTTTCCTAAGTGTTGCATTTGCTTTTTCCAGCATTTCCCAGCCCAGTCCTCCTTGCATGTGAGGGATGATCTCAGCAGTTGGTATCAGGGAATGGAGGTTTTGTAAAAATAAATAGCATAATGGTCTTGTGGCTCAGGCATAAGCCTTAGTAGTTACCAACTCAGCTCCCTGGTATCCCTGACCCCTGCAAACACACCCTGATTGTGGTCAGTTAGATGCAGCTCATGTTCCTACAGGCTTGGGGCCTCATCTAAATTCCATCTCATGTAAGAGATGCCTATTGAAACTACCTACTCACCTGACTCTTGACCAAAGAACTGGAGGAGCCTTTACTTTCTCTGAATAAACAGGACACTTGATCTTTTCCTTTCTTATGGAATTTTATCATTAATATCTTATAACCACTCAAATTTCATTTTTTTAATGGTAATACTTCTTTCATCTTTAGTGTACACACTGCGCTATAAAAGAAAGAACTAAAATTCTTCAACTTTTCTCTGGCCCAACCCATGCCTCACATGTGTAGAAATTCAAAAAGTAATTGCTAAATAAATTATTTTCGTGTCCCAGAGTTCATCTAGCCTTTGATCCTTAAGCCTTGCTAGTGGCTCTGAGAAGACTGCTTCATGCAGGATTTTAAGGAATAGTTAGGAGTTTTAATCCACGCTATGGAAAAGAAATCTTGCATTTTCAAACTTTTTAACTGGAGACCATCTTAGAGGATTCAAAAATAAGCAAATGACTGACTACAGGAAAATGAAGTAATCATCATGTTTTTTCGGAATTTTTGCAACAAAACATAAGCCAGTAAAATATCCATTGTGGTATGTATGTGGCCATCTACTCACTCATGCATTCCCAAGTTACTCATGAAAATGATTGTTTCTTAGATGATGTTATGGCTTGTGTTTAGAAGTCCCTGCAAAACCTCATGTACTTATAGGTGGGGCTTTTTCAGAGACGGCTGGATCCAGAATGTGTGACCCTGGGGCTGATTCATGGTGCAGTGCTGGGATCAAGGGCACTAGGATTAAGGGCGTAAATGCTACCCACTCCAAGTAGCCTGGGTACAATGTAAGGGATAGAAAGAACTGTGCCCATCCCTTGTTTGAGTGCCTGCTTTGCTGCCTTCTGCCCACCATGAACTGCTTTTTCTCCTCTGCGATGCCACCCTGCCTTGGAGCCAGCTGATGATGGACTGAAACCTCTACAAACTGTGAGCTAAATAAATCTTTCCTCTCTTAACTTGTGAGTGTGGGTATTTGTCCCAGCAACAAGAAAAGTAACGAAGACGGATGGCATTATACAATGTGTTAGTTTAGCACATCAAGAAATATAGGTTATAGCAGTTGTTTTTCCTAGAATGACACTCTTGACATTTAATTTATATACACATGGTCTTGGGGTTCTGCGTAAGATTCAGCTTCTGATTCTTTTGTTTGGGATAAGACCCAGTACTGCATGTCTGACAAACTCCCAGTGATACTCAGAGCACTCACCCAGGGATTATACAAGTTAAAGAGAAGGCCCTAGAAGACCTTGTTCTTGCTCTCCTGAAGCTGCTGATGAGGTCAGATCTAACGGAAGGAAGACCTGTGTGGTGGAAAACTATGGTGAGTGTTTACTTTTTAAAAAATTACTACAGTAGAAAACACTCTGTCTTTAGTCCTCCTCAGAATACCTTTACCTGTTGCACACTTGCCCACCACTCTTTCTGCTTTTAAGCAGTTCTTGAAGTCTGTTTTCATGGGTGCTTTAGATATGCTGTTGTGACTTCCTTGATGCCCAGAATCAGTTTAAAGTATTTACCTTTCACGCTAACTTTGACGTATGGGAAAGAACCAAAAGTTGCACAGTGCCAGATGCACTGGGCAAGCTGGATGACACACTGCAATGTTTTTGGGAGCCTGCCTTTCTTTCGGAAGGCACTCAGCAGCATTAACCATATTTATCCATTATACCGCAAAATGACATGACAGAGAACTTTCAGATTTGCTTCCAAAGGTAGCAAGAATGATGGAACCAGTGTGTTGAAAGTGAGGAGGGGTATTTGAGGGAGGACTAATGGCAATGTGTTTATTTACCGTGATACTTTTTCAAACATTTGCTTCTGTATTTTTTTTTTTTATCAGTCCTTTTAGGTTCTTTTTTCTCAAGATAATGCTTTGGGCAAAGGAGTGCCAACATTTTGAGCACCTATAAAATGGTATTATAATATTAATTCCATTTCACCTAAATGAGTTGTGAAGGTCACATGGTATGCCCATGAGAGATATCTAGAAATGAAAACATTATGATTAATGCTGGTAATAATTACCAATTTCACAAGTTAGGTGAAATATGGAGTCTCGAGTAATACAGCTATCAAATGGAAAAAAGACAAAGGCTTTTGTAACACAAATATCTGACAGTTCTGTTTCTTGACTAACAGGAGAGTTCAGGGACAGTTTGGGGAGACGTTAAGCAGGGTTTTCAGAAAGCTTTGCTCTGTGTTCAGTAGGGACAAGTCTCCCTTGCTGCCATGTAAATGGGACTCATTAAAGAAACAAGTTCCATGAATAGGCTTCGGTGTTGAAGTTTGAATTTACATCTTTATTGCATCTGACTGGAATGCCTACCCTGGGTGGTAACATTACTTATTTCCATTTTAAAGATAAGGATCTGGGAGATAAAGGAAGGCAAGGCTAGTACTGGTTTGCTCACTGTGCCTTCTTAGCAGTAGCCCTGGAGAGTAGACACCCTAAACTATTTGTTTATGAATAATCAGAATCTGATAACGTGTCTGCTTTAAGGTCACACCAAATTAAGTGGTAGATTAGATGTTATCCCAGCTCTATTCAGCTTCTAAGCCAAATAAATGGCTTGATCCTGGGATTCACCAGAGTCCTTCTTGGAACTATAGGTTCCCTGTTGAAGCGAGGTTCCTTGACTCCTCCAGACTCCTGCAGCTTCTCACTCATAGGTTCATGCTGAGCCCACTTAACCTGTATTTTTCTTAAGTTCCTCATTGGACCCCTTTGACTTGTTCATTTGTTGAACATATACATATTCGTTAAGCATGGAATATTTGTCAGTCACAATTCACAGTGCTGGGAAGATGCTGTCAGAAAACAAAAGTGCTAAGAATCCTTACTAGTAAGTAAGGCATCAGGAGACCATTTAAGAAGCCCTGCAAAATGCCATGATGGCTCTGGGTGCTATTTGTTAGTTGAAATTGGGATCCAAGGGTGATTTCACTTATCTTTTCATTCAAATTTATTGTGAGAGGTAAGGGCATCCTGGAAAGATGAAAGTAATTTCAAGAGGTCCCCTTTAGAGAAGGAGCCAGGGCTTTGGCTTGTTGGCCTTCCTGGCCCCTGACCATGAATACAAGGAGTACTCTGTCTGGGAAAGGTGACAGTGCCCCAGCTCCTGTCCTGGACCCGTTCCTGTGGGACAGGAAGTGAGGATGTTTTGATGGGAATAAGCTTGGGGAAGATTTCTTCGTTTCCTTTTTGAGAATCAGGCTCTATTTACTTGGGTAGAGATACTTTATCAAGACAATGTTGTATTTGAATTATTTGTAATGCTCTCACAAATCATTCATCTCAGATTTTTGAACTATTATATGAAAGGTCTTGATTAATATCGTTAAGCATGCATTGCCCCTTTTTATTTTAAAAATATGAATAGTAATTCCAGGTGAAGGAAGGGAGCAAGTGACTGTGTTTTTAAGTGTCTGCTACTTGAAAAATTTGTGGCTGCTTATTCGCTTAAATGAGTAACCTGCATAATTGTCATATTTTTAGTCCTTAAAAATCTGTTTTTGCAATGGAAATCTTCCCGCAATCAGTATAATCAATTGCAAAATTAATAAACTGGAGTGATTTTCAACACAGCTTTTTCTGCTTTGAGAACTGAGGGAAAATATGCCCATGTGTGGTTTAGCCCTGAAGGACTTGTGGTAACAAATTCTGAATTGTATGGCCTTACTTTGAAGTTTCTGATGACTCTCATTTTTCTGTCATTTTCTTAAATGTTTTCTGGGCCAAACTCAGCATTTAAAATGAGCAGAAGGCTGCAACAGAGCGCAACTCATGGTGGGGAAAAACTGTTTCTGAAAGAATTTTGCATAAAATTTCAGTATAAGCCATTCCATATTTTAGAAGAGTAGCAAAGCTAGTTACACGTTCAGGCAAACCCATGAAGACTCAAGATTTTTATCTTATTAGATAAGAGTTACACTGCATTGTTATAATATCGGAAACAAAATTAATGCAGTTGCTGTACAAGATATGAAAAGTTTGGACTATGACTTTCTACATGCAATTTGAGAATGCATTTAGTGTGTAGAGTTTTTGCTGGGTGGTGGCAATCGATATTGCTCTAAGAAGTGTGATTACTTGTTGAAAATGGTCCTGTCTTAATATTCAAAATGTCATAATTGCCTGTATGTCCTTTCTGGGGAGTAATAGTCAATGCATGTTATTGTAATTTCATTAAAAAGGGGTAAGAGTGGTTTTCCCCCTTTCTAGCAATTGTGTGTTTTGTAAATATTTAATTTCTTTATTACACGATGCTCAGAGAAAGCTCAGTGAACCTTCTCTTTCTACCTACACCTGAGACTTGGGAAGTGCCCAAAACAAAAAATGACACCAGTCAATGAATGTTCCATAGCTTTAATCCCCTGAACTTTGCTAGCTCCCATGCTGGCGTGAACACTTCTGAATGGTTCCTTGCCTGAAACAATCCAGAGCAAGCAAAGGTCAGTAATTCCTGATAGTTCATTTGTCGTCTGAAATCGAAGTCTGAAGAAATGTTTGAACACCTATAGTTGTACATACACCTAATCAAAGTACAGAGTACACTTTAAAGGTCTCTCTTCTCCACGTCTCTAAAGCACGGTGCCCAAGTAGATGCACTTTAATGTCTCTTCTTAAAAAGGATTTGTTTCCTTTTAGCGACACTCTAAATAAAAAGTAAGTGTGTCAGTTCTTTCTCAGAACTGCATTAGGTTTTATTTTTTTAAAAAAGGTGAAACTTAGAAGTAGTTTGCTATTGAAATCCAAACCAAAAGTGGGAATATCCAGAAAAGAGTTCATTTTGCTTTGTTAGGTAAAGAAAGAGGAAAAAAATGATGCAAACATTAAGCTTAATTGCTGTTAATATTAATATCATAAGGGTTAATTACTTAAGTAGACATTTGTAATAAATACGTACATAGTTATTATATATTTCATATAATTAAAATCTAATTTTGAATTATTTTTCTGTTCATACCAAATGTGAAACCCAGAAAATTAATGGGGAGCACTTTTAAAAATGTAGCCTTACAGAATTTTTTAAAAAACCTGTTTATTAAAAACATCTCATTCATACCACTGAAAATATGAGAGTAAAATAAGATTATTATTTTATGGTTGCTTTATTTTTTAAACAGCCTTGAAAGCAGAATTGTTTTTTCACGAGCAGCAAAGATATAAGACACAATGAAATATGAGCTCGATGCAAAGACGGTCAACCTTCCTTAACAACTAGGTGCTATAAAAATAAATTATACCGTATGACTCAGGGAAGTTGTTAATAATTCTACTTTGTTTACATTATGCTTAGAAAGCAACATAGCTTAATGAGATCAGATATTAAGCTAATGGTGTATCTTGGAATCATAACGTTTTTCAAGCTCTGCCAAAACCAGAGGCAGGTTGAATGTGGGTAGTGTTTACTGATACTCTTTTCAAAAGAGGACATGAATAAGGCCCTGTAGGATATTAGAAGCTATGCATTCATCGCCTAAGAAAGAGTTTTAAGTGCGTGTAAAGTACTGAGGCGCTTTGAAACAACTCAGGAATACAGAGAAAACTCAGGAATCATGTGGGTGTGTTTAACAACTGCGAATCATAACAACAACAACAATAATAAATAAGTAACTTTATGGAAAGCCCGTAATAGCACACGACCGAATACCCATACCCGCAGTGTCACATTCAAAACAAGGTGAGAAGTGTTTAAAATTCCAATTTCCTGCAAAGTAAAATTTGTTCCTACTTATTCCCTGGGCTCTTTGGATGGACTGGATACAGTGAATTAGGCTATACTGAGTTTTTCATTTGTATGATCATTGCTTACTTGATTTTTAAAATAAATGTGGCTTTCAATAAGCCAGCAGTGTCAGGCACCCTTTCTTAAGCACATAGCTTGATGGTTCACATGGGAGAGCAATGTCTCATGATATCCATGAAAATGACAAACATAAAAGCTACGAACTGTGGTAACTTTAGTTGCCAGCAACCTGAACGTTGCCAACACCTAACCCGGCACAGCAGAATGTTCCGTAAGTAGCATAGCCTTTGTAGAAATCTGCATATTTGTTTATTGTTTTTTTCTCAAAATTGAATTGACATTGCTTCTTCTTTCTCCATACACTCAAGCCTTTCAAGATCCAAAAAAAAAGAAAAAAAAAAAAAGCAGCCAAACACCCACTCTGCCAAATTAGCAAGAAAGCAGGATCTGCACAATGTAGAAATTATTCACTTTGCACCAGTGGGGCATGTCAGCTGCAGGCACACTGCTGCTGCGTCAAGCGTGTGCACTTTTTCTAAGAGAAAAGTATAGCATGTGTCAGTACACTCAGCTTCACATAAAAATAAATACATTTCAAAAGGAACAAGACTAGGGCAATGAGAAAAACATATTTTGCAAAGCTTATTGCTAACTAGTGAGGAGATGAAATGATGCTGTTTTGTTCCTGCATCCAGAAAATGACAGTATTTCTAGGGCTGGAGGGAAAACATATGGTATAATTTAAATGATCTCTAGATCCAGCACTGAAAGGAATTATATACCTTAAGGTGATGCTGTTAAGGGGGAATAAATTGGCAAAATCTGGTGCTCTAAGATGCATATGTAGTTTGTTAAGCCATATCATTTCCCAATTCTTTTTATGAGACAAATTCAAGTTAAAGGACTAAAAGGAATGAGTACCTTGATGAATGACTCACCATTCCTTCCATTTTTATCTTCAGTGATTACACAAATCTCAAAGAAACAAATTCATAGGGTTTTCTTCTCTGCTGTGGGAACAATGTCTGTTTTAGTTATTGCAGCAAAACAAATCATTCCAAAAGTTAGTGGCTTAAAATAATAATAACCATACTATTATCTCATAGTTCCAGGGGCTCATGAATGTGGAGGTGGGCTCCATTAGGGTGATCTGACTTGAACTTTTACCTGATTGTGGATAAATAGAAGTAGTTGCTACAATTGGTTTGGGTAGGTGGGGGCTGGTCAGGCTTTCCCCCTCTGCTTTCCTCCCTACTTTCTGTCTTCCTCCTCCTCCTCTTCCTTCTTCTTGCTCTTGTTTTTCATATTGTCCTCCTCTTCTTCTTCCTCCTTCTCCTTCTGCCTTTTCTCTCTTTGCTTTTTCCATCCGTCCATCCAACCATCCTTGCATCGATCACCTTCACAGAGTATCAAGGGGTCTCCATGCGGTGCTACCTGCTAGACAATTCCAGGCTTCCTGGTGGTATGGTAGCTTCAGAGCAGTCTCACTTTTTACACGGTCGCTCAGGACTCTAGAAGGAATGTTTCATTGAGCAAGCTGGGGCCTGCTGAGCTTAGTAATCACACAGACTCCCACCACATTTTATTGGTTACAAGGAAAGAAGATTTTACTTGTTCATACATGAGTGGCACCAGAGATATTGTGGGTGGTCATCACTGAAATATATAGCCACAGTGGGTTTTTACTCTGAAATAGTTATCTCTGTCAAATTGCAGATGTGATATTTGGAGTAAAGATAATACCTTCTGTTAACAGATAATTGAGAATGAATAATCATTTTAAAAATTTGAAAGAATTACATACAGCTCTTGACCCCTTGAGGTAAGGTATCTTCATCAGTGATGCTTACAACCATGGAAAGTCCAGTAATTTCCCATACCCACGGTAGGCTTTTGTTGTCTGTTTAGCCTTGGGCCTGCCAGAAGGTCTAGAATAACACCTTTTATCAAAATGTTCATTTTTATTGTGAAGGTGTAATGAAGAGGGAGGTAAGGAAACAGGAGAAAACTGAATGTTAAGTTGACAGAAGGGATGGGATATTTCAGGACAACCAAGTAATCTGTCTTGTGTCACTTTCCCATTCTGTAAAATAGAGGGGAGCATTCCTACTTGGCTCACAGAGCAATGGTGAGTCAAAGCTGTGAAAAAAATTTGGGGGGCAAATTTTAAATTTGCGGTTCTACGTGGATACCAACTGGGAGATGTGCTCTTGGTAACAAGATTGGCTGAGCCTTGTGACCACAGCATGGCCTCTGTCTTTTGGAGGTAAGACCATAGACCTCTACCAGATACTTTCTTTGAATGTTTATCTGTAGCAGGGATGGATATTTGCTGAGCCACCCACATTCCTACTGGTATTCCTCTCCAACAGTGGAATGCCCTTGCTTGGTGTCTGACAGGGTTACCTAACCCTCCACAAAAAGACTAAAATACACTAGCTTCTATGGTACTTTCGCTGATTAAAAGCACATTATAAATAAGGGAGTCTGATCTTAAAGCTTTGCAAATCCTTCTCCTAGAAAAATACTTATGAAAATCTGATATACATTCTGAGAAACTGCAGTAGATAGGCAATCCACACCTGAAAATAGAAGTGATATTACAAGTTTGTAAGTGGCAGAAGTTTTAATTCTCAGGTATCAGAAGCTTACTGCAGAAGGGTAACTCAAAAGGACAAGGAAAGGCGTCAAGGAATTCTTGTCCTCTGTAGAAGGGTTTCCCTGGTGCCTGGCAACAGGATCAGTCCTCTAATTTCACAGGACTAAAGATTAATGTCACAAACTGAACATGATCTTCTGAGATGAACACTTCCAAAATTTTAAATCTGTGGGACATTCAAGGTGTGTTGATAAAAAAAACCTCTCCTCTATGTCTGTACCACCCTGAATGCACCTGAGTCTCAGGGGCAGGTTTGGTTGGTGTCCGCCCTGTGCTTCAAAGATAGGAAAGGTATTTTGGTGTTTTGAGGAAGATCATCTCTAATCTGAACACTGTTCCCTTTCATTTCCATTAGATAATTCCTGACTTTTAAGATAGTGGAAAGGAATTAAGCCCCAGCTGATTTTTTCTAAAGGCAGATTACAAACATGGCAATTATAGACCAGATGAAGAGATAAGAAAAGTTTCTAACTATCTTTGAAGTCAAATTATTTACTTGGAAGAGGCTCACCTGTATGGCAAGCACAGTAGGATGCTTTTGTAAAGTCCTCTAACTCCCTTGTAAAAGAAGCTGTATTTAAGCGATCATCCATTTATACCATTTATACCGGCAGATAACTGCACACCAAGCAACACTTTTTACTTCTCTGAGGAAATTTGAAAGAAACAGATTTTCCTAAAATGGGATTTCAGTGATATTTTGGGTTAAACATAGTACTTCTATTGTTTCTGTAATTTAGAGTCTTTACTACCCGTGAGCAAAGAGAAGCAATGATTTTTGAGACTTTTGTAAGGCAGATAATATAGATGATATTTCTCTTGCAGTATTGTTACTGGTGAATAATTTCCACTGGGCTAATTAGCCTTAGAAAGAATTTCAACTCAGCTGGTGTACTGAGCATAGGAATTGTGTATTGCTTTGAAAACTAAGCATAAAACAAGGTACTCTGTGTATAAATAATATTTCACAGATTCTAGACACATCAAAGGTATAACCCCAGCAGGAAGATTGAGTTGGTCTAGACAGAAAATTAATATGAAAGGAAGGACCTCAGAACCAAAAATCAGTCTGACTTTTTCTCAGGAATTACTTACTGTGGTTGCTCAGTATGAATTTCATGTGAACAGATTAGCTTTGTTTTCTCAGTGTCTCTAAAGAGCGTGGAAATTAAGAATTAAGTAGTGCTTCTGCCTGTCCCTTAAAACCAATCAACTCTTCCCCAAGCTCAACACCTGCTGAAAATCTACCATACAGTGGCCTTCATCTTCATTGTCTACGCCAACAGATGTGAAGATGCCGAGGGGTTCCTCAGATGTTTGTGCTCCTGGGTCTTGTGGGGCCACCAGGAAGGGGAGGGAAAATGATCCCGGAATTCCAAAGGTCACTGCTGGATCTGAAATAATGAAAATTGCCCATATGTTGAAAAAAAAATCCATAAAACCCTTCAGATGTGATTACTGGAAAGTCTGGCAATCAGAACAAGAAGAGCTAACTGAGCTAGAATTTCATTTATACTTAAAAGAAAAAGAAATAAAGAGAAAGATGGTATATCAGAGTAAGAGGGAAATGATTATGTTCCACAGCCTTCAGGCTGCCACAATGAACAAGTTCAAACGTAAAATGAAAAAAAAAACATTTACCTGCAGCAAAAGTGATCAACTGGCTTTTCCTTTTTTTATTTTAAAGAGAAAAAATAACAAAATACTAATAGCAAAGACAAGAACAAAATGACACGAAAACGATACAAATGATACCATTGAGTTAACAGTTGATCGCTATCATCTTGTTTGGAAAAGTGACCAATGTTAACACAGCTACACTAGCATTCATTTCTGAAAACAAATCTTAGAACTTACTGTAAGCAATTTAAAAAGGGGGTAAGTAGAGTAATGTCTGTCACAACCAAGAAAGAATGGGATATATTTGAACTTTAAACACTGAATATATCTGACTCTTGTTTCCTTATGACTGTTTTATTATAAGGACACCATTTCCTTCACCTGAAATACGTGCACAAAAGGCACATAGTGATATTAAACTATGAAATAAGTAAAAAGTAATTTGACATATGTCAAAATATGTTGAAAAGCTGCATTTTCTACACAAAACTATACTTGGCAATTATATGTCACAACTTCTATTTGTAAGTATTGGTTTGTTTTTGATTCTGGGTTGTCTAGCAGGAGACCAAGAGTTAACGTGGGGCAGTGCAGAGGCAAAAGGCTTTGGAGGTCAAAGCTTGGTCGCGTGGTCTTGAGTAAGTTATTTCCTTTATGTATTTGTTCACTTCCTGAGGGACCATTGACACCGGTGACAAGCTCTGCACGTGTGCTGTGGTCACACAGAGATTGACCACTCAGCCTTACAAAGCCTTCAGGCAATTTCATGTTCGTGTTTTCAGTGTTGGGAAACCAGAAATGCAGCCGGAAGTGGAGGTTCACAGGAAGGAAGTGCGCCTGACTCAGCATGGTGGTGGAGGAGCTCAGGGAATGCTCCCCAGATGTTAAGACAGGGACTAGGGGCTGATGTAGGAGTTGCCATGGAAAGGAAGGGATGGTTTGTGGAAAGACTGCTTTAGACAGAGAAAGCACTGTATGTGAAGACCTGGAGGCAAGCTATCTGCAAAGACATTTTGTGTGACTTTTTAGCTACATATGTTTTTGTTTTGAGACAAGAAAAGATGCAGAGCTTTGTCAAGAACTAGAATCTTGGGTGACAAATTACAGAGACGATAAAATAATGACTCTTATAGGGGTTGTGGAGTTCCTTCAGCTTTCCTTATTTTAGCCCAAAGGGTTCATGGAAGACCACACAGGTGGAGAATTGAGGTTTTGCTTCGGGTAACAAGAGGAACTTCTTGGGTTTTACCAAGTCCCTTGAAGCTAGTGAGATTCCACAGCTGGCCTTTCCCAACCTCAGATACATCTTCCAAAATAAGCACATATTTCAGAATGATGCTTCTAGAAATTTATATGTGCATAAAAATTACCTGGGAATTTTACTAAAATGCAGAATCTGGTTCAGCAGGTCTGGGTAATCCCGAGAGTCTCCATTTAATGTTTCCAGATGATGCTGAGTTTTGTGGTTTGAGGATTCTACTTTAAATAAGTAAGGTCTTATAGCATAGAAGGAAGGCCAGATTCAGGGTGATTAATTTCCTGAAGATCTTAATACGGTACTTGAGCTGGTTGCATTTATTCACTCATCAACTCTGACTAGTTAAATATCATCAAATAGTGGACTTGGGTGATATTGTGGTGTGTAACGATTCAGTCAAGGTCCCTGATAAAATAATGCAGAGATACTTGAGAATTCAAAGCTAATAGTTGTGCCTGTGTTTGTCCAGATATTGCACCATAAACAGAGTTATAATCCTCATCAACTTCTCTCTAGTCTTTGGAAAAGAGACCCAGTGGCCTGATATATTAAAAAAAAACCAGCAATTCCAACTTTTACAATCAAATCTTGACCTGATTCTCAGCTACATCTGCCCTGCACCTACATAAGGAACAGAAATCTGTAAGGCACCACTGAGTATTTCTTGTTCCCCACCAGTGCTTTGGGCTGGCGAGTTCAGGCTTTACGCTTGTCATTTTGTTTACGTTTACTTTCCAGAGCGTTCTCACCCATTGTCTTAGCAATTACCGTTGTCATTATTACAACTGAGTGTCGCACCCGCTTTATTTGCTGGTGCTTGTGTCTCTTTCCTGATCCAGTGGCATACATATGAGTGAACATGATGTCACTGTATGCTTTGGATTTCCAGTGTTTGCTATCTTTTGGGCAAGACTTTTTTATAGACTCTTCAAATAGGAGCAAACCAATCCTACTCTGAGACACTATTTGTCATAACTCATACTTAGTTACCAACTTACTCCAAGTCCCAGCAGACCTCAGCCACAGTATCTAGGAATAGCTTAACACAGGCCCAATCCAGGTATTTCAAGAGCTGCCCATCAATTTGTGCTGGCTGGGAAGGGCCCATATGCCTTTCTGTTCACTGCAATCTTACCTTTCACAGGTCAGTTTCATAATCTACCTGGAATTCACCTTTGCATATAATACAGATTTATTTTTTCCATGGAATAAACCAGTTTGCTATCAATCTTGTAAAAAAATCTATTACTTTCTGACTGGTTTGTTATATATCAAATTCCCATAGATGCATGTATGCGTGTTTTATTCTATTGGTCTATTTGCCTGTTTCTATGTTACCTTTATTATCCTAATTATGTAGGATGCCTTTATCTCTGGGAGACTCTTGGTGCATCTTATATCAATCCATTGGTAAACTCTTTAAACACCCCATTACACTTTAGAACTAATAGGTGATTTTAAACTATCATGCAGACAGGGTCTATCTAGTGACCCTCACAACTTCGGTTTAGCTGAGAAGATGCATAAGTCAAAAATAAGCTGAATTACTCATTTGCCACCTGTGATTTTCTTTCTCCACCTTTTTTTAAACAATACTCCATCCCTTTTCTCAATACAAATTAACCAATGTGATTGCCTGAATTTTACCCCCCCGCATTCAGTTAAGCCTCACGGTATAACTATATGCAGACACAGGCCTTTAAAAGAGGTTTAATTGGTTAAAACGAGGTCATTAAAATGAACCTTAATTCGATCAGACAAATACCCTTGTAAGAAGAGGAAATACAGAGTGTGCAGAGAGAAAAGCATGTGAAGACAGACGGCGAAGACAGCTATTTGTAAGCGAAGGAGGGAAGCCGCAGAAGAAACCGACATCTTGATCTTGGACTTGGCTTCCAGACTTGTGAGAAAATACATTTCCATTAAGCCACCCAGTCTGTGATGCCTTGTTAGTTGAGGTTTATCATACTAATATAACTAAGCACTGAAAGGGTGTTCATTGAAGGGAGTGTGCCAAAATTTAGTCTTCATCTTACATGTCTGGGTCTTAATCTGGCCTTTTCAAATCTATAGACCTGATTTGGTCTTTTGTTTCTGAGGAACAGACCTCGTCAACCATGCTTTTGCCATTCTTCCACAGATATCTATTGGGAACCTGGAGCTCAAATGCTCTGAAACTAAGTCATGACTTTTGTTTTTCCCTATTTTTCTATCATCCAATGATTTCTACAGAGACCTGGGAATTACCCTAGATCCTGATCTCCAAACCCAGGCATTGCTTGGGATACGTATCAAGGGTCAGTCTCGGAAATATTTCTTCCCCCTGCCTTTCTTCTATCCCAGTGATTAGCATGCTGGTTCAAGCCCTTGCTATTCTTGTGTGGTCTATTTCAACTGGCATCCCAGATGCCATCCTCTCCCCATCTCTGTCCATCCTCTGTTCTAGTCGGTATGTTCTGAAACACAGTGATCACGTGACTCAAGCCTTTGCTAGTTTCACTATTTAAATAATCCAGTTCTAACTATTTAGCAAGAGTTTCAAGGCCTTTAATAATCAGCACCAACTCAATATCTCCACTTCTTCACCACCAGCAATACACTTTGCTGTGCTGAACCAATCTGGTTTTTCTTGCTGTAATATAACCTGTATTTTATAGTATCATGGGTTCAGTCCTGTTAGTGAGTCTGAAATGTCCTTCACTGTCTATTTTATGGTTAAAATTTCACACATTAAACATTTTTATTGGTCTATGTTTGCAGTACACAATAAACATCTTCATATAGTCTTGATCTTCTGTATTTCTCCGTTTTCCTCTCGTCTCTCCCATCTCTGTCCAGATTCCCTGCCCATCCCCACAATAACTACCTCCCTGTTTCCTACCATTTTTAAAATTTTTTCTCTAAAATTACTTCTGCTTTGGGTTTGCCATGTACAAGAAGCCAGGCAATATTTAACCTTCTGTGTTTAATTTATGGCACCTAGCATTACATCTTTAAGTTTCATATAAAATTGTATTTTCTCCAGTAAGCTGCCCTGGTACCTTCAATAGATAGTTTGATATTTAGTGACTGTAGTTATCAAAATAGATATCTATTCTTTCAATTCCATTCCTTTGTATTTATCACATTGTGTTCTAGTTTTGTACCATTGGCCTTCTTAAGAAGGTGGTGGTGATCTCTGTGAAGGAAAGGACTTTTTTTTTGCTTTTCTGCACCCACCCAGTGTACTAGACAGGACTCGTGTATTTCAGGTGAGCTCTAAATATCTGAGTGAATAAAGAGTATTTTCCAAATAGCAATCCTAAAAAAGTTCTGAGTTTGGGAGCTAATAACCAAATTCATTAATTTTAGTCTGCTCATATTATGAAATGTATGTCTTACTCATTCACAGAAGCAAAGTACAGTATCATAAGGTTCTTTTTTCTCTTGGCTACGGTATGAGAAGATTCTTCTCTCTTGGTTACAAAATAGATATTAGAAACTGTTAAGTAAAATGAAATACAAATTAATCAGAGAAGCACAAATTGAATTTTCCTCGAAATGTCATCAGACCAAAAATTCAGATAAATCATTCAAAGAGCAAAAATTTGATTGCAGTTGTCAAGTCCAAAATATTTTTTGCAATATTTTACGATGAGTGTCAGTTGTCTCAGGGCTTGGATAGACTATGGATATAGCAGAATCACTTTTCTGAATCTAAAAGAAGAGCTATTTCTAATTAACAGTAGCCTTAAAGTTTGAGATACTATGTAGGAAAACACAGAGCATTTGATAAATGCCCAGCACTAGATAGAATGTCTTCTACTATTTTCACTTCTTCTTCCATCAGTTTTCAAATCAAGCCTCACTAAATACTACTGGCTGCTTGGACAGCGCCTTGTAGTGTGATAGCCTAGCCCATTAAATACTCCTTAGTTGTAGCATCCTTCTGCCTTAGATTTTGACGTGGTGTTTTCTTCTTTTTGGTTTGCAATTATACTTCCCGGTGTAGAGTCTGGTTAATGTTAGAGGAAACCCAGACCATCGATCTTTAAGTTTCCTGTATAACTATTATGTTTGCTTTTTGAGAACTCTCCAAAGATGTTTTGTAGAACTGTAGGTCATCAGAGCCCAAAGTTGGAAACTTCTAGCGTAGCAGCATTAATTCAGATTTGTAAGGAAACGTGGAATTTATTTTGCTTTGACAATGTGAGGTCTGAATGTCTCCACGTCTTAGTAGTTGATAAGGTAGTTCTTCAGTAAATTTCCTAAATCCTGGCAAGGAAAACTTTCTTAATTGTGATGAAATAAAACCCAGCAAGAAAATCTGATAGGAAAAGGTAACATATTTGGCATCCTCTTCATCACTAGAGGGTTCCTTTTCTCTTCTCTGAGCTCCTAGTATCTATAAAATGAATAAGGAAAATCATCTCCATTTACAGAACACTCTGAATTTTTAGAGGCCAAGTGACTTACTGAGGGTCACAGAGCAATTGGATAGCAAAACCAGGCCCCAAACCGAGAAACCTGAGTGAGTCTGCTGTGCAGCCTCACCCTTCGCTACCTGCTTCATTGCCAGGTGAGGAATGCAACCAGACTAAGAGAGAAAATGGTTTTCTTTTCCTTGTTCAGGGATACAGCAGAGGGACAGGTAGCATGTCTTTGTTGTAATCTTATTTATGACTCATAAAGACAGATCCAGACTTGTGCAAGCACATACATTCTAGTTTCCTCCTTTACGAGCCTGAACTGTGCTAAATAAACAATGGTATTACGGCTCTTGATCCGTGGATAAGACATGGATAACAACAGTTTTAAAATCTGTGATGTATTAAGTCACCAAGACTGTGACTAACAGGAAGACTTTCACACTGACTTTGGGATTTCACCTTGATTTTCCCTTCTATATTGTAAGGTGCTCGAGAATAGACAGCTTATTCTCTTTGAGATCTCCCTCCCAGGCCACACAAATGAGCGGTAACTAATGTTTGGCACAACTGTATCAGTCTGGAAGTGGCAGTGACCCAACTATAAACAAAAACGTTACAGCTCAAACAAAAACAAAGTAGAGCAGCTTAATCAGAAACACAAACCCTTGGAGTGTATTTCATTTCTCTCATTTTGCTTTCCCTTTGGGTGGGCTGCTTTTAATTTCTTTCTCTTTCAATGTGGCAGCTTTGTAGCTATAGCCAGTCCTTCCTACTACTGCCCTGGTTCTACTTGAGCAAGAGCAGTTGATTTACGCACAAAAAGTCTACTAGTATAGAGGAGGCCATTCATGAGGACGAAGGGGCCTATTTAAACAGTGGTGGACATGCAAATTAGTGTGATTGCTGGCCCAGGTCCTGAAAGAAATTATGTTGAACTAAATAGCACACAAGCTATGCAAGGGTTTGATTTTAAATAATGTTTGAAACCAAACATTTCTACTCTTGCAACAGATTTTTTTCATGTCACTATTGAGCATTTCTACCCATTGCATGAAGTTAATAAGTACATGTGAAAGGACCAGAGATTGGCTCAGGTGGAAGAGAATGTGTTTTTTTCCTAAGAGCATTGCTGGCAGTGATAGATTTTTTTTTCTTCATGGTTTTGTTAGACAACGTCAAAATGAATTTGAAATATAGCTTTTTGTTTCAGTTATCCTGCACATGCCTCCCCTATAACATAAGAAAGCTTGAGACCTTGTATCTCTGAGACCAAGAAAATGGATGATGAAGAGAAGTTTTCTCTGAGGCCAGGATCACTGTGACCTTGGCTTTCTGTGCTAGTTTGACCAGAGTTATTTTTGAAGCTTCAGGTGGATCATTTCCTTTCAAAACCATGTTTCTCTGCCTTTGGCTGTTCTGCCCCACCTACTCTAACAATGGACAACTTGGGCAATTGATAGGGTGAAGTTCAGGAATTTCTGGACGTAAGTAGTAAATAACAGGAAGTGGTGCAAGACACCTTTGGCTAATCCCTCTGAAGTTCCACCCTCTCCCCCATTCCACCAAGGCCCTTGTCCCACTTCTATCTGGCAGCTTCTGCTGAGCTTACCAAAGGGATGGTGACTAGAGTTAATGGAACGTCTCTAAATATAATAGCATGATTCAACTCTCATCGTATTTCCCCTTATTTTTACTTTTTGTACAACTATATAGGGTGAGTCTAATGAATAATGCTAAGCTTATCTCTGTGTCGGATCAGCTATCGAAGGCATAAAAATGTAAATCTCCTAATAGATTACAACCCCCATTCATAAGGTTATGTTTAAATTTTAAAATTAAGAACGCTGTATGATGCTAAAATGAACAGGCAGGTACCTACCCTGTTACTTAAGAAATAGAATACAACACTGCCTCAGAATTCCACCACCGTCTTTTGCCTCTAGGGGTAACTGTAATCTTAAATATTGTTACTAATCTCCTTGCATTCCTTTATGGTTATACCACATATGCATCTATGCTTAAGCAAGAAAACTCTTAAATTTGTGGACATATGAATTGGCCTCAGTGGAATAATATCTATGTGTATATGGTTCAATGCCTGTTTGTTTTTAAAACTCAACATTACATTTTTGAGATTGATCATGTTGCTATGTCTATCCAAGGCTTATTTATATTTTGTTATTGCATAATATTCTATTGCTTGAACTCAATTTTTCTTTTGCTGATGGATATCTGTCTTTTTCTAGTTGCTTTGATATTATGAATAATTTGATTCTATGAACATTCATGGGTTCTGATATTCTGGGGAACACACACAAGTGTTTCTTGTATGTCCCTAAGGACATACTATACTGGCACATAAGGTGTGCACATTTTAAATTGGACTAGGTGGTTGCAAATATTCTCTACAGTGTTTATATTACTTCACATTCCTAAGAGTCATTTATGAGGTTTGCTATTGTCCACATCTTCACCAGCATATTAACTTCTGTCAGTCTGTTAAGTGTGAAGTGATATCTCACTGTTTTATTGTGATTTTTCTGTAACACTAAGTACCTTTTTGTATGTTTGTGTCATTCATGCTTCTTCTTCTTGAAATTCTGTTTGTATCTTTTGATCATTTTTAATTGGGCTGAGCACTTTATTTTTATTGGCTTTAAATTCTGTCCTTTGTTATTGACATTTGATGAAATGCAGAGATGATTAGAATAAAAAATTTAGAAGGTTGCTAAACAAGAAGCAACTATGATATTTCCATACAATAGGGAGATAAACTACTGCTATGTAAGTAAAGTGGATTATATCCCACATACAAACGTGTATATACAGGATACATAGCCTGACCTGATTACCACAATGAATAATCTAATAATCTGTACATTTGGGGAGTTGTCTCACTGTTGGCAAATAATCACGTTTGACTCCTTCCTGTCATATCATTTCATTTTATTTTTCTAGTCTTACTGTGTTAATCTGGATTTATAAAAATTGATGAGCAGAAATGCTGATAGTAGATATTTTGTACCTTATTGTAAAACAATGCTTATATGATTCTCCCAAGAAGCTAATGCTTCTTGTTGATTTTTTTAATGCATCCTATCAGGTAAAAGAAGGTACATTATAGTTTTCATTTACCTAGAGTTACTTATTTTTTAATCTATGAGTATGTGTTGAATTTTGTCGGATGTATTTTTTGGGCTTATTGACATGATTATGTTTTTCTTTCCTAATCTGGTAGTGTGATGATGATGACGAAGAATTATGCACTGGTGCATATTACCATGTTAAAATCACCTTGCATTGTGGATGTAAACCAAAATTGTTCATTTTACCTTGTCTGTTAAAATATATTGTTGCATTTGATTCATTAACATTCTGTTTAGAAAATTTTCATCTTTGTTCATGAATGAGGTTATTTTCCTCTTTAGTATTTGCCTTTGCCTAATACTATATTATATGTTGATTATATTAATTTGGGAACATTTTAGGGACGTGTTCCCTCTTCTCCTCAATTCTCAGAAAAATTTTGTGGTGAGATTGGCACTTTCTATTCTTTTTATATTTCTACATAGTCTTTTATAATGACTTGGTTCTCCTTTATATTTTATTTTTACTATTGAATTAATTTTTTTTCTTTGGGTACCGGGAATCAGACTCATGACCTCACACTTGCCAGGCAGGTGCTGTGCTGCTGAGCTATATCTCTGGCCCTTTGGATTAATTTTTTGACAGCTAACAGCACTTCACAACTTTTTTGTGTTTTAATACACAGAAAAAATGACCTGTGCAACAAAAAGCCTGGAGAAATATTGAGTGTCTATATAAAGGTACTGTAAACATTCATTACAATTTAGGTAAACACTGTGAGCATATCGAGCCTAAAGGATTGGAAAGTACATCAGCTATAAAATTCGATATGAACTTTTACCTTAAAATTACATTAAAATATTTTTGGAGTCTTCTTTTTTCTTTTTTGTACCAAGAATCAAACCCAGGGCCTCACACTTACTAGGGAGGCACTGTACTGCTGAGCTATAGCCCTTGGCTCTACATTAAAATATTAAATAGAAAACTTCTTAACAAAATATTTCAAAATAGTTAAGCAGATTTTCCTTTTGTACCAAATGGCTATGTCTAATTCCTGATCAGAACTTTAAAGTTTAAAATTCTCGATAATTGTCATCACCGGGCATGGTGGCACATGCCTGTAATCCCAACACTCGGGAGGCTGAGGCAGGAGGATCATTATGAGTTTGAGGCCAGCCTGGGTTACAAAGTGAGCTCAAGGGCAGCCTGAACTGCATAGTGAGACCCTGTTTCAAAAAGACAAAAAAAAAAAAAAAAAAAAAGGTCATCAACGTATCTTGTTCATATAGTTTAATGAAGAAAGCTTTTCAACATTTTTTTACAATATTATTTAAAGAACTTAATCATTTTCTTTTATTGACAAGTACACTATTGAAATTTGTATTGTTTTGTGGCAGTAGAAGGGAATTCTATTTGAGTGGAACTGTTCTCTAACTTGTAGACTTTTTAGGCGGCATGCCAGGAGTCATTGTGAAACGATGCAGTGATGTACAGCTAAAAGGTCCCACCTGCCTGAAGCAGACAGAAATCCCCTCTACAGTGATTTGAATTAGTGTTGCGCCCAAATCCAAGCCTATTGACCCCCTCCAAATGTGACTGCATTTAGTTCAGTTGCGATTGTAGTGGGTTGAAGCAGGATCTAACTCTAGTAACTGGCATGCTTGTAAGAAAAGGGCAAGATAGGGGTTGGGGATATAGCTCAGTGGAATAAGTGCTTGCCTAGCAAGCGCAGGGTCCTGAGTTCGATCCCTGGTACCGCCAAAAAAAAAAAAAAAAAAAAAAAGAAAAGGGCAAGATACACACAGACATAGTCACAGAAGGCAGAGACTGTGGTAACAGAGACAGAGACGGGATGACGGAACCACAAGCGAAGGGTTGCCTGGAGCCTCCAGAAGCTTGGAAAATGCAAAGAAAGATTCTTCCTTAGAGACTTCAGAGCAAGCATAGCCTGTTTGCACCATGATCTCAGACCTAGGACTATAAGAAACTAACTTTCTGCTGTTTAAAGTTACCCTAAGAAATAAAAACACCCAGCACCCGCTGGTGAGGGTAGATGGAACACTCCAGGAAGCTTTGTCTCCCAGGAGACCATACCTGGTTTCCCAGCTTCTATACCCTTACACTATGATGTATTAATGGAAGGCCATATTTCTTAAGGACTGGGGCTGTCTTCTTTGAGGGCTCCACTGGCTAAATTGCTGTTGGCCAAAGCCAGCGTGAAGGTGGCTCCCAGAATTGAAATCCAGGTTGCCAAGCTCCTGTGGAACTGCACTCTGTGAGTCAGGCTAGCGGTGAGAACACAGTGACATTTGTGGGGCACATTTTCTGCAAGAATTCTGAGCCACCGCTTCCTCTGCTGAGCAGTCCTCCTTAGTATGCCAGGAGAGACTGTGTATCTGGTGGCGGTGATCAGCCTGGTGGAACTTCTGGAGACCTCAGGCTCATATGACCTCCTGGAATCCTGATGAGCGCTGGAAAACTGATGGAACCAGAAGGGAAGGATTGACTGGAGCCTCCAGAAACTTGGAACATGCAAAGAAAGATTTTTTCTTAGAGGCTTACAAATCTCTTACCTTAAGCCTAACCTTACCCTAGCCCTAATGCTGACCTGATGAGCTCAGTTCTCAGCTAAAAATTCTGTCAGCTGACCTCAGCAAGATTGCTCACTTCTGCTACAAATTTGAAATTCTAAAACATATTTTTTAAACTTGTTTTGTACGAGAAGGCTTTCTAGGAACATCTGAAGAAAATAGAATGAGGGTAGACTTGTTTTTAATCTGGTCTAGGCCTCCATGTGTTGCTGTGCCTTGTGGTAGGATGTTGGTGTATTTCCGCTTGTGAAATCTGCTTCTGAAAGCATAGGACGCTTATACCCTTGACTTCCCAAAACTTACAAGGACCACGTTTTCAGACTCTTAAATCAAAACATATGGGGTGACAAACATTACTATGTCTTTATGAACAAAAACACGTTTGAAATTTAAGTTTTCATGAAACAAAGTAGCTAATGGTCTAGTTTCTGACATTAGGCTCACTTAGGTTTCAAGGCTTCTCCTGACACTACTTATTAGCAATGCTACATAAACAAGTTATTATCCCTTGCCTTCCACATCTTCATCCATAAAATAATAGTTCTTCTATCACTGAGCTATCATGATAATTAAATGAAATAATTCATGTAAAGCACTTGATCCACATCAAACAATACCGTATGTCATCAGGCATACAATAATCATTACTCAATACATGTTAATTATTGCTATGGTTACTGTTGCTGATGGTCCCCATGCCAGGACTACCTACAGATAAATTAGTAGGAAAAGAAGAACTGGCTGTGCCTCTTCTCTTGCTGTGTGATCTCCTCTCTGCGTCACACGTTCCTGTCTCTTAGGATCCTTGGGGTCTCCCAGTGGTTTATGATTCCTGCCACTGCCCTGCCCACAATGCATAAGGTCTGTATTTTTACGCTTTTCCTCCTATTTGGTCCTAGTCCTATTAAAATATAGCTGGATGTGGCTGCCCCATTGAGTCTCTGTTATACTCAGCTAATGTAAAATCAATGAAAACCCAGGTGAAAATATAGGAAAGCCCATCTCATGCTAATGCACCATGCTCTATTTAAGTTTAGTGGAGGTTATAAGTGCTTCAGTGAAAAGGGTGTTTAATAGTAAGGTATAGAAATGCAACAATGCCCTGGTACTGCAAATTTTTAGGCAGGGAACATTTTAGTATCATGGAGACATAATCCAAAGAAGATAAAGAAAGATGAGTTCGGCTGTGAAAAGGCGAATATATTCTCTTATTATTCTCATTTTGCAAATAGGAAAATTGTTGCTCAACTGTTGTGTAATTTTCTTAGGTCACACGGATAATCAATAGACAGGATTGGCATCAGCTCTCTAAAATAAAACCTTGGCTCTCCTACAAAAAGCTAGTGAGCATAAGTTAGTGAGTAAGGTGTGGAGGAGAATCAGAACCCAGCACAAAGCATGATATAAAAGAAAGGGAAACAGCAGAATGACAGCAGGAAGACAAGAGCGCGGACTTCCAGAAATTCAGAGGGTGTTACTGAAGGTGTTTGGCCATGTGTGGTCAGCAAATAATGTTTTACTATGGAAGGACAGTTATATAATCCAAGAATAATACAAAAGGGGCAAAATGTCACCACTGGGACCTTGAACTTGACACAGGGACTGGAAGAATTTAACTGTCCTTCAAAGGGAGTTGTTAGTAGTTAGCTAAATCACATTTTGGGGGGAAGACAGATACATACATACATGCTACAAGTCGCTGGCTGTACACATCCATCCCTTATATCAATTGTCACCTATTCCGGTAACTGTGTACCAGATACTGTCAGAAATCCAAAGACAATAGTGCTGCCTTACACCCAGGAGACTGTATAATTCAGTTATCTGGTAACTTTGTTACGTTACTCTGATAGCATCCTGTGTATTAATTTCTTTGTGTATAATTTTCAGTAAAAGGAACTTCCTTCAATTTTTTGTAACAGAAACGGCAAAATCTGGCCACAGAAGTAACCGATCATGTATTCATCTGGGATTGCCCATAAGTCAATCTGTCATTCCTACCTGTAACAAGGAATGTGTCTGTTTTAAATATTGTCGAGAATTTCTTGTAGGTTTCCTTTTCTCAACATAGGAAACAGAAGTGCTGGCTCCTGTATTGCTTTAGATTATTATATCAAAAGCTATTTGTAATGCGATGCACCATTGTTTAGTTGCTTTAACAACATTATAAATAGCAAAGTTGTTGCTAAGCTTCAGAAATGAAGGCGAGCATGGGATGCTAATTTCTGAAAACAAACTAAAGGCTCTTCTTCTCTCTCCCCTGTCCTTTATCACGGCTGTTTAATGTCAGTAATAAAGAGGTCAATCTCTGACTTCCAAGTCCTCGCTTTGACTTACTAGCTATATTACTGTATCATGTTATTTCATCTCATTAAAGCTAGATCTCCTCATGTATGAAAGTGAGTACAACAGTAGGTGTTATAAGATTGGAGTCTTTCAATGGTATGTAATGTGATAAGGCATGAAGAATGATTACTGTACTGTGTTGTCTGGTACTCATTTAGTATTAAACACATATTGATAAGAAGCCATGACCCATGTTGTCCAGTCTTGTATCAGTGTGATGATAAAATATACACCCTGTACACTATATAAAAATTCATATGCTCAGATTCTTCATTTACATTTAATTGGTGTCTGGAAGAGGACACATACTGTTTAGCAACAATTCTTGACCCCTCTTTGCTCTCCCACGCCCTGAGTTACTTGAGTTTTCTCTCCAAAAATTCTGAACTTTCCTGTCCAATTGTCTCTAAATTTTGAATCAGAGAATCCCATCTCCCCATTCTTTAGGGAGATCTAGGGAAGAGATTCAGTATGCAGAGTTGAAACTCTTCTTAGTGTTCTGTTGCTCATTGCTGAATGACTACCACATCACTTTCCCCGTGAATGTGACCTAAATTTACCAATTCTGGTGGCCTTTGAAGAATTATCAGTGATGCACATATTCTTTGAAGTTTCTGTAGCCAGGTCAATTGAATCCCTAGCCAATCCAATTCAAAGGAAGTTTTGAAAAGCGTGTAGTTTCTCAGTAGAGTACTGCAAACACTGTGGGATAATGATAAAAAAAACATAACAATGCCTTTCAAATAGCCATGTTCATTTGTATTTCCCTTTATAATTTTCTAAGAGTTTTCACATTTTATTTCATCTGATTTCTCACAAAAATCCCATGAGGAATTACCTTTTTTTAAATGGATATCCAAGCAGACGTTGAGGACATTGGTACCACGTGCAGTGCCGTGGCGTGTAAGAGAGCTCAGACGCTCACGGAGCTGTCCAAGATCCCTGGTCTTCTGAGGAGGACAATAGACGAACGGCGGCAGCAGAGTGGCACAGAAACGGAGGGCCACCTTTTCCTACCCTGCTCCTGATCCTGGGTAGGTCAGCTGGTTTGGTACTGATGCCTTGGTTTGTCAGCTATTTCCATATATCTGCCCTTTCACATTGTACACAGATCATGATATAGACAACTAATAGAACATTATCTGCAAACTTCGTTAGTCTAAGAAAATTTTATGTATACTGGCTTTCTTCTACTGTGATAGAAAGAACATAAATTGAGTTGAAAAATTATTGGTCCTTTTCAAGCAGCAGGAGAAATTTTCTTAGGTTGCTTTTTAATAACAAAAGATTGTTAAATATATCTCTTGTGGTTTTAGAACACAAAGATGCCACAACCAAGTGAGACCCTTTATCCCTAAGGAGAGAGCAATGGTAAGTTTTATTCAATACATTAAATTACAGAGACATTAGCCACAACATGTTAATTTGGCTTCACAGGAAACGGAAACCAATACCATCTGTGTGCATGGCTGCCCCGCCGCACCACAGTGTACTCTGAAATGTGTTCACTGCATCTTAGCTCCAAAATTTCACTTCATTAGAACAACCTCATTGTAAATTTTTAAGAAGTCACTTTATTAGGTATATAAATAGTCAAAAAGTCAACACTTGGATCCAGATTTCAGCAGGAATACAGTTGTCCCTGTGTATAACTGGAAGATTAGTTTTAGGACCTTTGAGGATACCAAACTCCATGGGTACTCTAGTATCTGCATTTAGTCTATGCATATCTTCCCATTTAAATCATCTCCAGGTTCCTTATGACACCTAATATGAAGGAACTGCTGTGGAAATAGTTGCTTAACTATATTTTTTAGGGAATAAAAATAGGGAGAAAAGAGTCTGTGTTTGTTTAATACAGACACATTTTCCCAAATATTTTTGATCCATGGTTGGCTGGAGTCATAGATATGGAACCCAAGGATGTGGAAGGCTGACTGTATTCTCCAACTATTTTGATTTGCCTATCATTTGATATATTTTGAAATTACCATGAAAATTGTGTCTTCTAGTACTATTAGATGAAGCCTAGCTACTTAGCTTTGAGCTTGCCACACAGCATGTGCTCAAAAATACTGTCAGTTTTCTGGGACAAGATTAATTCCGGGCTTGCACTTTGTTAGAATTCACTCAGGATTCCAAATAACTCTGATTTGCAATCAGAGAGGTGCCTTACTTGACTTTTTTTGGCCACTGATATCTAACGTGCTATTTTGGGAAGATAAGTATAGGAAGTTGGAAAATCTTGTTTCAGTACTTTGTCAGTCTCATTCATAGTCAAGGAATTTGCCAAGGGACCATCTTCATTTTATCATTCCGGTAGCCACAGCATTTGCACAGAATTTTGCTTCAATCGTAAATGAAAGTCAGAGCACCAGAGCTGGATTCCAGCAGGGACTCCACATCAAATTCTTCAGTTCTATGAAAAGTCACAAAAATAGACTTTTACTATGTTCTTTATGAATTAATATGTATGTTAAAATGTTCCCTTCATGGCCCTGGAAGTTAGGGCTCTTTATATTTCATACCTTTGAAAGTCAGAAATGCACTTTAAGTTGATTGGGAATGGATAAAATTTGACCTTTCTTGGACTCACCTTTCTTGAACTCATCTTGTGAATGTTGTCACATGCACGTATGAAATGGGCATGCTGGAGACAGTGCATTTGCCTCCATGTAACTACATATTATGGAATGATACCATTGCTAATTCTTGAATCCAAATTTTTTAACCAGTTCTTTTTGAATTGAATCTTCAGTACAGTCATGCCAAACCTACAGCTGTAAAATAAAGTCATTTTAAGCTATTTGAACATGGAAAAATATCTGAACAATTTCTGAAAGGACAAAGCAGGTATTTTCTTCAAACTCAAGTAACTGAAATAACTGAAGAGATTTAGTTCAAATTGAAAATAAATTCGCCTTTGGACTGAGACAAGGCTAGAGAAATATCAGACTCAAAGGTCAAAAGGAGAATTTTGGAGTAGGTTATAAACAGAAAATAGGGATTTAGAATGGAAAAGCTGAACTCAACAATAAGATGGGGTCATGACACCTTGGCAAGTAGTTTTTATTATTTTTTTGACTCACTGTGTTAACCCAGAACTTTATTTTCATTGGCTCTAATTGAGATTATTTTATTGGTTTTATTTTTCTTTCTCTGTATATATGTTTTTTAAAGTAATGGGAAAGTGGTACTTTGTACCTTGTCATGTCTTGGTTCAGAGGAATTTAAAGCATATAGATATTTTGGACCAGTTCTCACCCATGTTCCCTCCCTTCCCCTAGAAAATATATTAACCAAATCACCGTTTCTTTGTGGGATTAGCCTGTGGCTGCCACGGACTTAAATTTCCAAGGAGAATTACCTATTCAAAGGAACATTAATTTTCCAAGCACCTGAATTTTCCCAGCCATCATCAATTTTGATATGAGTAAACCAAATGTAAAAACCAGATAAGATTATATGTTTGGCCATAGGTAATTAGGACAAATGCATTTAAGTCTTTTTAGAAAGCACAACACAATCAGAATAACTTTTGTTATTTAGTACTTCTACACTGGTGGTAAATTTTGTGTGTTCTGGGGCAGCAAACTTCAGGGGTGTGATTTCCCTCATTGTTTAGTGAGCAGTTATCCTCTAGTTAGGGATTTGTTCTCATTTTAGTTGGTGTCTTTATCCACATGGGCTTCTACAACACAATATCATGGATTAGGGAATTTAATAAACAGCAGATACTTATTGCTCATAGCTCTGAGACTGGAAAGTTCAAAGTCAAGGTGCCAATAGACTCAGTAAAGGCTCACTTCCCTTGGATGGCACCATTTTGCTGTGTCCTTGGATACTGGGAGGGGCAGATAGGCCCATCATGCCTCTTTTATGAGGGCACTAACTTCATTCATGATGCCTTATGGTCTAGCCAGGTCCCAAATTCCCTGTCTCTTCATACTAGTACATTACAGCTTAGATGTCAACATATAAATTTGGGGGGATCCTAGCAACTAAGTTTAAATTTACTTTTTCACCAGTTATTTAAAAAGAGTTCCTAAAGTTATTTTGTTATATGAAAATGATTCAGGAGAACACCAAAAAGTATTTCCTAACTGTGTGAATGGAGCGTTGGGAAAAAAATGTCTAGCCAATTCGCTTTTCTGTGCCCCACTATACATCTCCACTCATCAAAAAGAATCATATTTTATCAACCTTCAGTGGGGGTGAAGCACCTCTTCCCGTAGTGATAAGCCACTCTTATCTAAGTAGCTAGTCTCATATCCTAAGACCTTCCTCACTGCACTCTAGGTTGTAGCAAAATCAAGTGGCTTGCCTTTCTGGGACGTGTCTTCATGCCTGGGCCTTCTCTGCCTGAAATATTCTATTAATTCATCTCTTGAGAAATTCTGAGCTACAAGTCAGGACCTAAATTGTATTTCCTGAGTAAAGGCTTATCTGTATTTACTGAATAATTACTTTCTCCTCACCATTCAGGACAGGCAAATAATATAATCTTCTAGTTGTATTTACTGGGTGTCTAATAAATAGCTCAGTGCATGTGACTATGTATCTGCAATTTTGTCATCCTATTACCTGGAATAGCATGTGCCTTGGAAATGCCTGACCGTATATCATGTTAGATTTCTCATGTGCATAACTTACAGGTATACAATTTTATTTACACAACAGATCTATGGCTGAGAATGTAGTATTTTTAATTTGGAAATTTCACAAGAATTTTCATTATAAACCAGTTGAAATTTTACAAAATTGAAAATTCAGTTCTTCTGTAGCACTAACCAGAGTTTAAGTGTACAATCACCATGCAAGGCTGGTATTGTAATACAGAACATTTCCATCATTGCAAAAATCTCTATTGTGTACAGTGCTTTTGAGTAACTAGTGATCTTTGGTAACTTTTCAAATTATTTTGCAATCACATTCAAATAAAGTAACTTTGAAAATCTACATGGTAACATAGCCAAGTTTTTCATATAGCCTTAAATAATATTATACTCACTGACACAGTCAACCACGTGGTAAACATTTTAGTTTGTTCAACAAAACACCATAGTGAACTAATCAATTTAACATGATGACTTAGGTTCCACATTTTATTGTATCTTCTTCATGAGACACCGATAAAATCAAAGTAAACAATATTTGTTGTCTTATAACTCCACAAGAGAATTTGATAAGGACTAGCAGTACACAAGGGAATTTGAAAAATTCTGGGATAGAGAACAGCGGTTGTGGAAGTTGGGGTGGAGTGATTGGCTTTGGAATCTGCGTGGGAAACTGGAGGAGCACACTTCTGCTCATGTCTGGGTGGGTCCTGGAGGCACGCATTGGGTACTGTGTCCAGCAATGAGAAACAGATCTAATACAGTGATGAAGCGAACTGCAGCAAGCAGCAGTCTCTCATAGATGGTGTCTTAATTTCTTTTCTCATTGCTGAGACAAAATACCCAACATCTGCAAGTTAAAGGATGAAAGATTTGTTTCGTTTCCCATTTCCTAGAGAGTGTAGTCCATAGTCAAGGCAGAAAGGCAGAGAGGCATGGCGGGGGAGAAACAGTCCCTGGCAAGAAGGTAGAGAGAAGTCAGCAGCAGCAGGCGTCGCAGCAGGAGCATCCTTATCATCGTCCTCCTCCTCCTCCTCCTCCTCCTCCTCCTCATGATCAGCAGTAGCAGGACCTATGGTAAACCAGTTGATGGACTAATCCACACCCTCTTAACCCCAGCATCACACCCTTCATCCATATTCATACAACTTAGATCCAGCCACTTCCAAAAAGCTCCACCTGTGAGTGCACAAGGCTTTGAGGAGACATCTAGATACAAGCCATACCAGACAGACAGACAGACAGACAGACACACAGTGAACTTTGAAGAGTGGAGATCTCCAGTCTCCATACTTAGAAAGACCAAATGTGAGGGAGGTCAGTAGTAAGTTATGTGACCAAACAGAGGGATTGATTAAAATTACATACACTGAATTGTCAGTTTGAGAGGGCCCACTGGCACAGTAAAGGAAAAATTGTCTATGTCTGTCTCATGGAGAAATTTTAGAGCAACAAAGTCAAAGGAATACTGGGAGAGAAAGCACCATCTAAATAATAAGACCCAGCCTGGCAAGAAACTTCTCATTAGCAACTCTGGATGCTAGAAGACAATGGAGAAAGGGTTGTAAGTTTCTTTGTCGGGTGAGAAGGCATCATACAGACACTCTCAGACATTTACAACTGAGAAAGTTTACCTACCGTAATTCTTTCCTAGAAGGTAGCTACAGGATGTTCTCCAGCAAAATAAGGGAGTAAAGATTTCACAGGGTCTTCTGTAGATTGGGTTATGGTTCCTTATTGTTCACTTGCCTAGTATCAACAGTTATATCCATGCCTTTCCCAGGTGACTTTGCACTGCTTCCCCTAGAGAAGGTGGAATGCTTTCCATTACTTCTGTGATACTGGGTTGACTATACAATTTGCTCTGGCTAATGGAACGTTAATAAATACAGCATGAGCAAAGGCTACAAATACGTTCTTTGACTTAATTTCCTCCCACCCATTCCCTTGGTCCCTTTCTCCCTTCCTCTCCCTCTTCCTCTCTCTTTTTTTCCTGGGGTCTACATCTCTTCTGTCATCTTCCATGTGAAAAGCCTGCCTCAAACAGCTGCTAAAACTGATTAAAGGACACACGGAGAAATTTTGAATTCAACCCATAGACTGAAGTAGAATAAGAAAATTAAATGTTTGCTGTTTCTGCTGAAATTTTTGCAATTTATCTTACGCAGTGTCACAGTTATGTAGTATTTTTGTCTCAGTAACTGACTAAGGAGAATTGATCCAATTTACGGGAGCAGAGACACCCTACTCCATAAGTCTTGCTATGCAGAAGGTCTAAATACAACTGGTTTAGTTTGGAGCATGAAGATTAACAGTCCTGGGAGGTGGCACTCTGGGCAGTAAGAATCATGAGAACAGAAAACATGGCCAGGAACTTGGAAATATGGCTAAGGCAATTGTGGGTCACAGACATGAGAAATCCTTCCAGCTGCATTCTAGAAGTACAGCAGGCACACCCCCGGAACCTGTTACAAAAAACAAACCCTTGATCACACACGTTATTAGTTCGGCAGTGAACAATATTTACTCAGAAGCAATTCAAGAAGCAAATTAAGTTTTTTTCTTTTTCTTTTAGAATAAGCCATTGGATGCATCATACTGCAGAATGTGAAGGTTTATTGAAAATGTAATACAATAAAAATTTTAAGAGCAAAAGGAATGCAAGAAGAGTGAGAGTTTGAGCACGCATTTTATAGAAGAATCAAGGCAGGAAAGAAAAGGAGATGCAGGAAAGTCATGGGAGTTTGTTTCGCTGGTGGCCAGAGGAGGAAGAAGAATGGCACTACGGTCCCAAACCATCTCACTGGGCCCCATGCTGCCCGCACTCTGTACTCTATGCCCACACTCTACACTCTTTCCATAGAGCATGGATCTCCATACTCTATGTTTTGTCAGTTGTGACAGAAAGCCGAGCATCAATATCTGAAGTTGGAAAATCAAGAAATAATGTTACAAACATTTTATTTAGATTTACTAAGTAGCTACCAAGACAACTGAAAATTCTGGGGTGTTGGGTATGTTTTTTTTCGATTGTGTCTTTTTTTTCCCCTACAGAACCTTCTTTGCCTCCCCACAAACACAGAAAATAAGGAGGACAGGAGAGGAAAGTGCCCCCAGGAAAATAGTCCAGTCTCTGAAGCTTCCCCCAGGCTGGAGCAGAGGAGCCAGCCTATAACCAGGGCCAGCTGGCCTCTGATTTCCCAAGTGGCTTCTGAAATTCCACTAGGAGTTAAGCTCGGCAGTTATTTTAGGGACTGTGCTTTTAAAGACCATGGTACTGCCAATATCCTCTTATTTCGAATGTCATAAAGAAAACATTTTATAGTTTATAGCATAGTTTCCTTCGTCATCATTAAATGAAGTCCTCTGCCCATGGCCTGGTGGGCTCTGTGCACAGGGCAGGGCGTGCATCTCACTCAGCTCCTACCCAGAGCTGTCCGCATCTTGCACTACCTGTTTCCCATCCATCTCACTGAGCTCCATGGTGCTGGGATCTCCGTACACGTGTAGTGAAGGAAGTGTGGCGTGACCTCCCAACAGCCATACTGTTTGTATCACTGAGGACTACAGGAGACTTGATCATCTCTATCCTGCTTTCAAACACATGCTGGTTGTGTCTGGCTCATCTGAAACACACCTGTCTATGAATGAAGGTGAAGAACCCACCAGAACTACTGACAGGTCCTGGATAGTGTGAGATCATGAGGCTGGGCTCACTTTGCTTGGCAAATTCTCAAGTCCAAGTTGGACAGTGTGGAGGGAAGTGGCTGTGGAAGACATATCTTTGGGGATGCTGACCCTGGCTGGGGATCCTGTCACTGCTGCTGGTTGCTGATGTGGAGAAGGGCCACAAGGTCATGCTGGGTGTTGGGGCTTCTGCGCTGCAGCTTTGGTTTGGTTTCTGTCCCTCTGTTCCATTTTATCATAAAACCTTTGGTCAGACTTATGTTCTAAAAACACAACATGTACAACTCACATATTTAAAAATAACTATACTTTCCAGGCCAATAATAGTCTATAACTTTTTTCATACTTAGTATTCTTTTCCAATTTTTTTAACGATTCCCTTCACACAAATAGCTCCATAACACATAATTTTCTTTCTTACTTATTGAAAAAAAAAGAAGAGAGTCTATCTAAAGTTTGACAGTAGTTAAGTTTGAGTCAGCATTTCTATTACAAAACGTACTTTTTTTTGCTACTTTGCAACCACCAAAAGCAGCAGCAGCAATAACAACACAACAAATATTCTCCAGGCTTAACTTTAACTTAAATCTACTTCACCAAACCTAATGCTTTGGAAACCGAGGCAAGAGGATGGCCAGTTGAATGCCCAGCTGGGTAACTTAGTGAAAACTTGTGTGAAATAAAAAACAAAACGAACCTAAGGCTATAGCTCAGTCATGGGGTATTCCTGACTTGATTCCCCAATACTGCAAAGAAAACAAAGAACAAAGGAAAGCAAAAAGTTATTTGCAAAAGAGCAAAGGAAAAATCATTCTTTTTTATGCTGGTGAAATTAAAAATTCGTGAACATGAAATTGTTTTATATTTTAAAAAACAGTTGTTGTAATGTTTCAATAGTCACATGATGGGCAACTCACAGGAGCAGATATAGATGTGGGTGAGAGAGAGAAGCTCTTGTTAGATTTTCCAAAGGACATCTTGTCTCTGAGCTTTGGTTTTTCTCTGTGCACAATGTGCATAGATCTCTCACTCTGACTGCAAATGGGATTTCTCGTTTTTTGTTTTTTGAGAAATCTTTATGCTGATTCCCATAGTGGTTGTACTAGTTTACACGCCTACCAGCAATATAGACATCTTCCTTCATCCTCTGTTTTGTCAGCATTTGTTATTATTTGATTTCTTGATGATACCCACTCTTTCTGGAGTAAGATAGACTCTCAGTGTTGTTTTAGTTTGCATTTCTGTTCTGGTTTTTATAATTTTCTTCCTTGTATATTGTACTGCCTCTTGGTTTCATTTTAGGAGTGGCATAATTTTTTTCCTTGATTTCTTCTGTGACCCACTGATTATTCAGGAGTATATTGTTTAATTTCCATGTGTTTTTAATAAAATTTATCTTTTCCCTTACAAATTAACAGAGCAGATGGGGCTTTAGTAAAATTATAAAAATTACCCACAATATCTGAATCTAATCATGGAGACAGACTAGTTAAATTGATTTGACCAGAGTTTGATAGAAGAAAGGAGGATTCCACATTCGCCTCTCACAAGAGTGTCAATTCATGTGACCATCCAAGGACTACAAAAATCTTTTGCTAAAAGCTTCTATTTTAAGGCTCTATCTTATTACATAAACCACTCACTCAGTTTCTAGTTGTAAAGGTCGGTATGACTTCTTTAACAACATAGAGCTGTGGAAGACTGCCTACTCTGATGCTACCTGGCAAAGCAGTGACTTGTTGGAGATCATTGTTGAGAAAAAAGGTGTACTGAGGGAGAGCTTAGTAGACCAGACATAGTTGCAGGCTCTTGCTGGATATGAGGTCATTCAGGAAGTTCTCAAAAATTCCCAAAGAGTAGATTTCATGGTAGAGGCAGAGTGAACACAAAATTCCTTCTGTATTGTTCCTTGGAGCCACAAGAAATGTGACAGAATGTGCAGCTAAGGAGTTTTGTTTTTTAACAGACCAATGATCACTCATCAGAAAACCCAGAATCAGAAATGTTCCAAAATCTGAAACTTCAAGCCCCCATCATGATGCCCCAAGTGGAAAAAATCCTACTTCTGACTGGATGTGATGGGTTTTGATAATACATGAGTGGCCTGAAAATATTGCATAAAATTAAATTCAGGCTTTGTGTATAAGGAGTATATGAAACAAATTTGTGATTGGGCTTGGGTCCAATCTTCAAGATGTATCTCATTCACATTATGCAAAAAAAAACCCCAAATTTAAAAACATCCAAAATCTGAATAACATCCAGTCCAAGACATTTCAAACAGGGGATGCTCAGCTTGTACAAGTAAACTGGGGAGAGTTCAGAGTAAACAACAAATTGACAGAGGTTCTATGTAGCCTCTTAAAAAAGGTACAGAGTGCCGAACATGCTTAGTTTAAAAGCAGAAAGACTGACATGGAACAGAGTAACATCTCTAAACCCATATAAAGGTATAAATTGGCATAAGAATTTCCTACCACTCTCAGTAATGATTAACAGGCTAAATGCTCAGCAAAGTCAGAAACTGTAGGCTATTCAAAAACAATCCTCTCCGGGGTATAGTAAAAGAAAATTTCCTTCAGTTTTCTCATTAAATTAGCAAACTGTGAAGCTACATATCTAGAATTTGATGTTTACAACATTAAAAAAGAAAAATATTTGCATGAGGCACAGGATAAATACACTATTTAAATGAATAAGCATGTTGATGAAAACTATAGGTTGGAGGAACAAAAAGAAAACATCACCCGGAGAAGTGATTTAAGATCTTAGAAAGAGTCAGAGTGAGTAGGAGAGTTAAAACTGGAGCCAAGGATATTGATGTATTAGTACAGTAGACACTAAGATATATCTATATCTATCTATATAAGTGCAAACTAATATATCAATAGATATAGGTATGAATTTAAATGAAGAAAATAATGAGATGCAAGAAGTGAGACAGCATGAAAATCATATGATCTTGAGTGCTCATAAAGACAAGAGAAGTCTTTTCTCTGTAGACAGGAGAAACTCTTATCAATGGACATAAACAAATGAAAGTTTAACAATGCAAACACCTTAGGCCTTTGTAAGGGTTCTCAAGCCCTGTGGCAGCTGTGAAACCTGTGCTGAGAAAGCGATGCTGATCATTTACAGGAGTCGGGATTGCAGAGCTAGTCAAGAAAGATGAATAAAGCACAGTGAAACTGCTGAAATAAATCCTAGCTGTGGAATGGAAAGTACACCAAAGAAATGACCTTAACAGACGTGTCAATCAGGTTGGAGGTATCTAAACAAGTGCAGAATGGAACCATAAAAAAAATCACAAAAGAAAAGCTAAAAATCAAAAGGTTTTGAAAACCCTACAGGATGCTATAGAAAGGAAAGGATATTAATACAGACCCTTTCAAAGGATGAGTCTGTGGAGCTGGCCAAAATTACAAAGAAAATCTCTCTGGAGTGATAATGGTGGAAAAGGGACACAAAGATAAGACCATGAGGGGTGTATAGTAAGGGACTCGGAGCGAGCTTACCGCATGCAGGGAATTAGAGAGAGGGTGGTTGACAGAGAAGAATAAAACATTATTAGAGAATGTGCCTCTTTGTGCCAAGTGCTACCTTGTGAATCCAAACAAGTGGATGAGTGAAAGGAAGATTTGTGGTTTGATGAAGAGCCTTTAAAAGGTACATCCCTGCATCACAGAAATCAGACCCCTGCAAATGGTTGTTGGGTGACGGGGTTCGCCATCTATCTCAGAGCACCGTTGCTCCCGGCAGGTGGTTAGCAAGTGCTATGTCCAGGTGAGTTCCAGGCTGGCAGAATCTCGTGCAGAGCAGGCAACTTTCAATTACTAGATAAAAACCAGCATGTTAATACTCATGTATTAACTGGTTTTGACAGACAGACAGAATAGAAGTTTAGGCCCTTTGGAATAGCAGTAAAAAGTCTCCAGGGGCATAGCTTGAGGGGACAGACAATGTGTACTTAACCATAGCTGGAAGTAGGCGGGGGGGGGGGGGGGGGGGGG
>PVLD010016590.1:0-44507 GCA_004027595.1 Dinomys branickii | reverse complement strand
ATATGTATATTCATATATATTCATATATACATACATACATTTTTGTCTTTTTCTTTTCTCCTTTCCTTCGTCCCATCTGTTCTTTGTTTTTGAACAGATTTCCTTCATGACTCTTAGTTTATATTCCCACCCTCGGGTTCTTACACCAGTGATACAATACGTTGCCTGCACATGTATCGCTGATTTATTTCACTTATGATTTCTTTCTTTCTTTTTTTCCTCCCTGTTGAAAAAGATACAGTTCTGTGTCAGTCGCACTTCCCTCACTTTGAATGATCTCTGCACAAGTCTAAGGTGTTGTACTCGGTCCATAGAAATCAGGGTCTTGCTAGCTACAGAACTTGAAGAGCCTGGTGCAAAATGACTATATGGAAGCGCTCTTTAAAAAATCTAGTCAAAAGTGCAAATAATGACATTAAAATGAAAAACATTTTTCCTTTTACCTGCAGCTCTTTTCTTTCCTTGTATCCTCTTTCTCAACTAATTGTGCCTTTTAAAGTCACTTATTCATGTCATTTTAAATAGAGGAAAAATAAATGTAACAGCACAAGTTGTGTTGTTCAGCCTTAAATTATGTAGTATCATTTATAAAAGTTATTTAAAAGCCTTGAATTCGGTATGGAATCACCAAAATCACTTTAGTCTTACTTTATCTCTCATAGAGGAGCATGAATTCTGTTCTTGCTACAACTCTGACAACCCTGCACAAAACTGCCTACAGTGTCGTTACTTCACTTACTAACCACTCTGAACAGTCTGTTCCCTTGGTTTTGGAAAAATGTGAAAATGAAAGGAATTACGGATGCCTAGATTGCCCCTTCTCCTTTCATGCCATCACTTTTTAATCACAAGGAACTGCCTGCCACAGGAAAGTAACATGACAGAGAAAAGAGGTAGCAGTATCCTTTGGTCATTCTTATTTCTTACCAAGTCATTTATGTTGTGTGAGTTCAGAACAAGTTCTGGTTCTGAAGCTAAGGGATGCCTTTTAGTCAATCAGTGCTCCACTGAGCTACAAATTCAGCCCAGTTACTCTACACACTTGGAGCTTTTCTGAACTCCGGTGAGCTTTGAATCCTCCAGAGTTCTGTGGTCATGAAACATGGACAACATCACATGTGAATGCATTCAAAAAATATTGCAGATACATACATTGTATATATCTCCCTTGCTGATGTTCATGTCATTTTCATTGGAAGCTTGCTTTACTGAAACTCAAAAAATTAGTTAAAAATTTCCAGACAAAGTCAGCAGGTTATTAACCCAAGTTCCGGCCCGTACCTGCAATACTCTGCTGCCCACATATAGCTAAGTTAGCACTCACTAGCACGCAGGGAACCAGTGTAGCTTTATGTACTGTCACGTGTGTCTACAACCCATTGCTTTCCTCTTTCTTCAAAAGGTTTTTTATAGAGATTTGTTTTTCTCTTTTACCTCAGGATCAAAGGAAGGACAACAACTAGTCTATAATCTGGGCAGAGAAAAGAGGCAGCGAAAATGCAATTCTATATGAAGCCTTTCCTGTATTTCCTCTATTTTTGTTATGTACGCTCCTGAATCCTCATCACTTTTTGGTTTTCTTGGCCTTCATTTCTTTTTCTTTATCAAAATGCAGTATGATTTACTTTATATTCTTTCTAGGTAAAGGAAACATTTCATCATGAAGCCAAAAATAAGAAAGGAACCTTCTTATGTAAACTGTGATCAGATACACATATTTCTTGTGCCTCATGTGCTTGGATTCGGAGTGCCTGGTGCCCCCGTTGCTGAGTCTCCACATTTTGTTTGTCTGCACATGGCACATTCTCGTGGTCTACTTTCCTAAATAGGGAAATATGTTCAAGCCACAGCGTCATCTCTGATACAGTGAATACCATTCCCTTTTCCAATATGTTCCTAACATTTCTTTTCTGATTGAAAACTATTCTCCATGTCTTTCAAATAGCTTTTTTCTGTTGCTAAACATAATATTGTTACTACCATTATCATTGCTTTTATTGATCAAGTGTAAGGCTTGTCAGAATACAGGTTCCTTTGTTTGTTTTTGTTTTCAAAATATGCTTGTGAAAATTTTTTAAAGTTAGACAAATGGAGAAACGGCTTCAAGTTTGTATTCCAGCGGTGCACGTGATCGATGATGCTTTCTCACTAGTGGTGATTTTTCTTTTTCATATTAGAAAACAAAGCAAATGGAAGTTCATGTTAAAGGGGATATCAGCTTGAATATCTCACCGAAGACGCTTCAGAGGCACTCAGACTTCAACATTTTTTGGTGACACTATGATATTATCTATTGCAAATTTACATAGTTTTCTTTAGAATTCCTTTTACTGAGTCTTTTTGTTTACTCTAGTTGTCTGGGAAGACAAATAAGTGGGTTGTACTCTCCTTTGACTTAAGGTGAATTTACGTAACGTACAAGTAGAAATTATTATGGATAGTTATTTCAAGATGTGTTTAATTAAATGTTATGTAGGCTGTGTTTAAGACATAATGAAATTGTAATCTTTGTTATAACACATGGCAGTGAACAAAAGCAGGCAGAGTGAATCTTCCTAGTTTTGGTTTTACTCCAACAATATTTCTATCATTATAATGAATAATGGTTTGTGATGAGTACTTTTATAACATTCAGGTAGCTTTTCTTATTTTCAATTTATGTATTTGAAATGATCATTTCAGTTCTTCCTTATTATTAATGACATAGTTTCATTAAGAAAATATTAAAAATATACAATAACTTCTTTCCTAACCAAGAAAGGTGCCAACTGTAAAGAAGTTTTGTATGTTTGGCTGAACTTCACCTGCAAATCCACCATTTAAGAAATAAACAACATATGAGGTTAGGAGAAGCACAGAGAGCTTTTAGGGAAAAGGTGAGTCTGAAATACTGTTTCATTTCCCTTTACATATTTCTTTTTGATTATTTGAAGAATAGTAATAATTTTTTGAGAGAAAGAAAGGTTCCGTCTAGAGGGGTGCCTGGAATCACATTACATATTTCTATGTACTTCACAAAGCACACGTAAATGATACACTGGAAAAACCATATTCAATACATTACTATGATAATTTATTGCAAATGATTCCTCAGTTTAACCATATTAATGCATTGTGTAATGAGAAAATACAGTGAACTATATTTAAGTAAGAGGAACATTTCTCAGTGAATGTCTATAAATTTCTGTAGGGCCTCAAGAGTTGTTGTAATTGTTTCTTGTTTAGTAACTAAGCAACCTGGCATGGCATGGAGGAAGATTTGGTATCATGTCTCTTCTTGCAATGGCATTTATTACTTACTACTCTTCATTTAATAAAATGTGGTACTATTTTATACATTACATACTTCTGTACATTTATTATATTAATATTATTATATTATCACATGACAGTAAATAAAAATCTCATAATTATTTTTCTAGGGCTCGTTCAGCAGGTCTTCCTCCATATAATTTTCATTTGAAATATAGGTTCACAGATAGTTCTTTTTCTGACAAAAGCTCATAACCATAAAAAGTGCAATTAATGACTTAGTTCTTACATGTTTCATGAATAGATTCAAATTACATAGAGAAAGGTAAATTTTTGAAATGTTTATGAAGACAGTACTTGGTAAATAAACAATCACAGATACTCAGAAATTTTCTACACTGGCCTTACTGTGTTTGGTAATCATGTCCAGTAAATGGCAGTTATACATGGTCGAGTTCATAATGGAAAGAATCCAATTTAATCTGCAATATACATGCACAGAAAATTGTTAGCAATCACAACATTCATTATACTTGTATTTCAATTTATAAATATATAACATAAATATAATGCAGTAGTGAAACAAAAACTAGTAAATCATGCTACTGGGTTTAAGTTTTCAATTAGCAATAATTGCACCTTGGATAAACCTCATTGGCTGTGATACTGCCACTGTGCAAAGCTATGCTACCAAATTTAAGAAGTCCTGATATTAGTTGAAAATTTAAGAGTAATTAGCAACTCTGTTGTGCTTCTATTTGGCATTGTGTGAAACAAATTCCTGGGAAGAGTTCCTTATTTGTCTCAAAAGATATGAAATGAAACATTGGCTGAGGTACCTTCTAATTCTAACAGATTAATCCATTGGCTGTGTTGTGAGTACCTCCTTGTCCTGAACTGATCAAAAAATTTATCTTCCATAGTCTTTCTGACTTTGGCAAAAAATGCCACAAGTTGCACAGTGCCAGACTTATTGAAGAAGGTTGAATGGTGACACATTGTAATATTTTGTGAGACTGCCTTTCCTTTCAGTGCACTAAGCAACAGCATTGGGCATTACTTTTTTAATTGCACCTCTTGAAGACAAGAGAGAGGAATTCAGAACGTGACAAGAATGATGACAAAATGTGCTGGAAAGGAGAGCGGATAGTTTGAGGGAGATTAAATGGCAGTGTGTGCTTTGTTATACACTTTTAAAATTTAAACATTCATTGTGTACTTGAATCACACTTTCTATGCTGATGCCTATGTTTATTACAATGTTATAAGTAATAAAGTTTCTTTGTTTTTGATAGGCATGTCATACTTGCTTGCAAAATCCATTCATTAAACTGTCCAGCTGAATTGTTACAATGTCTATGTCATTTAAGATTTTATCATTAAATAAATGATATGTACGCATGAATATATTTCAATATTACTTTGTGTCATTTTATGTTTCCTACCTGCAGCTCTACATGAGAAGCCATAGTGTTTTCAACCACTTAGTCTTAGGGGAACTTTTGTTGCAATTCAGGAAATCACCTTACTCATTTTGGTAGAAATAATAATGATGTCCTAGTTTTAATATTTTTACAGCTAAGAGAATTCACATTGATATTTATTATTTTTTTGCAGAGTATTGCTTTTTGGAAGAATGAAACAAAACAAACATAATAAAACAAATATGTATATGGTTGCCATCATTTTTCCTTATGTAAACTGAACTTGTTTCAAAATTACTTTGGTTAATTCTTCAATTAACTTCCATTCTCAGAATCTGAAAAAACATAGGAATCTGCTAATGTTAATCATTTAATTTTGACATATATATTTTATAGAAAATGATAATCATAGAATTTGTATACATTTTGGTCTAAATTTTGCTTAAATTTCATACCAGAAGTTAAATGTGCAGCTTGGTGAACCTAGATAAAATTGTAATTTGCTCAATATACTTCGAACAAAAACACTAGTTTTTAGGTAATTAAATTAATGATTAAAGCATGTGATCCTTTAATGCATAAAGTAGTTTAAACTACTTGGCAAGACTTTACCTTGATTTTCTCAGTTGAACTTAAATATCTAGATCACAGTCCCATAGTTCCTGAATTGGGACAGATCTTTCATATTAACTCAGCATTTATAGAACTATTAGCTTTTAATTGTTATTTATTTATTCATAATTCATCTATATATAGAGACATAGAACTCAGGGACTTGCCACTGAGCTTCATCAACAACCCCTTTTATCTTTTATTTTGACGTAGGCTCTTGCTAAACTCAGTGTGTAGGCTAGACTCAGAGTTACGTCCTGCATACTTCTTCCTTAGCCTTGCATGTAATGGAAACATAGGTGTGTACTACTGAATCTGGAATTTATTTTTAAAATTGTGTCCTGTTTAGAATTTTGGGGGGATATCTAGATTTAGTCTTTGTATAGCTGGTTCTATAAGCTGGTTCTATAAGCTACCAATGGTTATGGGGTATTAGTACTTTATCTTCCGTAGTTTCAAAGTGATCACTAAAACTGAAGAGGGCAGATCAATCTAATCACAGCCCAGGAGCGAAGTAATAGATGCCACTGTGAGCATTTAGTAAAAAGCTGAGTGAAATATAGGAAAATATAGGAAAGCAGGGTGTGTAGACACAGATTACCGGGCTCCCAAGTCCGTCAGTGCCTTCCATTTAGCTAAGTAGCTTTGGAAATACCGGGAACCTTAATGACATTTTATTTTTCTCAACTGAAGACTAATATAATAGTTCTTAGACTAGACTTGTATAACTACTGATCAAAATAGCAGGACATAAATCATGCAAACACACCACTTCACAGAATAAGAATCCTCACAAGATTTAAAGCACATTAAGGGATTATAAAGTATAGACTTTGCTCAACAACTTTCAAATTAATTGCTCTTTTAAGTATTCAGTAATTGTGTTTTTCTAAGTTATGTATCACTGTGCTAAAATATAAGGTGGAGAACATAGAACTGCTACATAAGTACTTCTGCATATTAAGAAAATTTGAATTCAAAACTTTTTGTGTTTCTAAGCCAGGCTGCAATGATGACATTTTGGACACATATTCCTTACTTACTTTTGATACTGAATACTAAAATTTTCTTTCAAGAGATTCTGTGCATCAAGCAGGACATGTTTTCACATTCAAGATGCCCTAAAAAAAGAGAAAGGAAATATATATCCAACTGGTTATGAGAATTGAAAGGAATAATGAGAGGTCATTTTTGGAACAAATGGTTGAGCTTTAGCAAAAACAAATTTTTGATATTATATTACTCAAAGTAATATTTTTAAAATGATATATATGTATATATAATACATACATACATACATATATATATGCTACTATATATGTGCTACTATATATACTATATATATGCTACTATATACTTAAGATGAATTTGGACAAGTTGTAACTATTATTATAATATTAATAGTAGTGATTATTTAAGTTTCAATAAAACAATTTAATAATACAAATAGAAACAAACTCATTACAATAAGCCTTGTCAATGTGCGATAACAAAATTCAACTAGTAATCTATTTGGAATCTCATTTTTCCTTTTTATTCTGCTGGTTATATTGCAATATTACCTTGATAATCAAGAACAGAAAATGAATGGTAAACATGTTTTTCTCAATGAAAATGTGTATCTGAAAGCTTTTCTGATAACTATTTAACTATCATTAATGACAGTGGTAATAAATTTGAAGATTAACTCTAGAAAGACTAGTTCTCAATATATACTTTTTATATCATGAAAATTACTTCCACTTAATATTAGTCCACATGCCATTTCTCAAAATGATATCCTAATGTACTACTTTGGAGTAATTTCTTAAATTATTTTACAGAAGTTATACTGTAAACACTATTAAGTAAAACTAAACCAAATTGTAGCCTAGAACAATGTCATCTTTTTTTTAACAATATAATCTTTTTAATAAATATGTGCTGCTCATTAAGTCACTGTCTCTCGGCTGGGCATCTTCTATTTCATACTTTGTTTGGTGATGCAGACACTAATACTCTGCAACACACATTTCTCCTTTGCAAGCAAGAACCGAGTACACACTGACAGCAGAAGCTACTGGAAAGGGGCTGCTAGGCTGGCTGGGGAGGAAGAGGCAGGCGACTTCCTGTTGGTTAGAACCGGCAATTGTCCTGGCTATTATCCTTGTCATCTCAAAATTTAACAGCATAAAGTAACCATTTTAAAGATGATAAATCTACATCAGCAATTCATTAAGATGCAACAGGCTTTATTTGAGGCTCCCTGAACAAGTGCAGTTAGATTTTGGCTAAGTTTTCAGTCAAGCCATCATCTCAGGACATAGCTGGGAGGTCATCCGAAACGACTCAAGACCATTGCTGGCGTCAGGCTGGCTGTCATGTACTAGCTCAGCGGAACTAGCTATCACGGGGGAAAACACCTTCACTGTGGCAGTCTTATCAGACTATTAGTGTAGTGTATGGCGGGATTGAATGGGCGCCCTTCACACTGACCTATGCACCTAGGTCTTATTTTAGTTGTGTTTTTATTTTGAGAGAACGCCTTGTAAATTGCCAATTCCAACCCTTCCACCTCAGCCTCCCACACTGCTGAGGCTGGTTGGGATTACAGGTGTATACCTAGGTACTTCTGAAATGGCAAATGGCTTCCAACAAGTGCCTCAGAAACCAGGAAAAAGGAGAACTTCAGACCAAGGCTCAGAAATTAATTAGCATCACTAATGAGGCATACAGTGGTCTACACTGCTTGGAAAGAAGAAGACATGGGTCCCACGTCTTTACAGGACGAGCACCTTAGCAGTCTGGGAGCCAAGACCATGACGGCCATGCTGCAGCGAAGATAGAGACAAAGGACTTTGTAGAGCTGAACTGATAGTTTTTAGACCTTCTCTCCCAAGATTCAATATTTTTATATTGTTAAAATTTTGTTTCTCAGTCCAAAGGCACATCTTAGACTTTCTATGCATTTAATCCCCGAAGTAAAATTTAAAATCTAGATAAAATTTTTATATTAATATTTCTGTTAAAATAATTGTGATTTTTGCCTTTTCACTGTATGTGATGGTAAACAGAAAATCTGTATATAGACACAATTGTAAATTGGTAAAGCTAATAAGAGAAGAAAAATGACATCTCACACTGCTTCTGAAGAGTTGCATAGTGTTTAAATGCATGGATATTTTAAAGGAAATTTTAGTTCATTTTATATGTTTTCTAGTATTTGGTTAAGTGCCTATTGCTCCATTGGTTTTTCTAAGTTTAAGTTCCCTGAGGAAGACTTGGCACTAAAGCTATTCTATGTGAAAGTTTAATGTGAAATACCACGATAGATAAACTATCAAAGCATGTTTGAAAGTTAACAACAATCCATTTACTTTAATAATTCACTGCAAGATATTTTGGGGTAAGAATTTATTCAGATGAAAGTTTTTACTGTGATCACATAAATTTTTTATAACTTCATTGGATGAAGAATACTCATTGAATATATGATGCATATGTGTACATATAATTTAAATACACACATTGTGACAATGTCATTAAAGATGCACATTCATAGACACAGAATCTCATTACTGCCTTTATGAGATAAACAGTTAAACTACATTGATTGATTTTCTTCAAATTTTGCTTGAGAAGGAATTACTCATGGTTTATCTACTTTCTTAATTTAAGTTTTATTCATTTCTTGAAATATACCAAAAACAATCTGTTCTAAACCTAAGTCAATAACAAAATATCCCTCCAATCAGATACCTCTATTTTTCTAAATCTCTTTTCTTTCAGAGTTAAGCCTTGTTGGTACATATTTCTTCTTGAGTAAATAGCTCCCATTCACTTAATTTCATTTTCCAGAATTTATCAAATTCTCTCATGAATAGCATCATAATATCACAGTTAATTCATCTAGATTTAGGAAATTATATGAACAATTTCTTTCCCTTTTCTCTGTCATTATGAAATAATTAATTAACATGATGAGTGGAAAAAAGGTTATATATCTTAGCAACTATGCAAAATATAAGAAACTAAAAGCTAAAATATAAAAATTCTGGTTTTTGACCTTAGGTACTCAATAACACTGGATGAGATCTTTAACTTCTTTTTGGTTCAGCTTTTACAAATTCGAAATAAAAACTAACATGTCATTAGAAGATTACGTTAATTAATATATTAAAATTTTAGAAATGTTTGGCCACAGAAATGTGTATAAATGTAAGAGCTATAATTGCATTCACTACAAATAAATATTTACTTCTGAAAAATTATCTGCCAAAAGTCCACAATACAAAATGAGCCGCTGACCTATATGCTTTCAAAATGATATGTGGAAAGTGAATAATAGATTATAATTCAAAGCAAGAACTAATCACAGATAAACTGCAAAGAATTTATTTTTAATATGGCTGGATAACAAAGTTACATATGACACGTTACAAAACAGCCAGGGACAGCAATTTCAAAGGATTTAGTGTAATGATTTGTGTGATTTTCAGTTACTCAACTAACTTTAGGAAAGTTATACTTCATGTGTTTAACAAATAGTATAGTGTTTCTTTTGTAAACTCATATTATCACAATAAACCTTTCATTTTAATATAGAATTTTAAAAATACCTTATGAAATATCATGTATAAAAAGCTATATTAATTTTAGGATTGTTAAAGCCAAAATGTGTTTGATGTGGTCGCTGGTCTTATTTTCCTCATCTTCCTGATATCTATGCATCTATTTATCATGTATCTATTTTACTTTATCCAAAAAGTCTAGTGAAAATTTCTTTCATCAGTTTTATCAAAGATGAATGCCTTTGATATGATGAATCAATTTCCAATATGAACTTATGTTAGATTCCTACAGTTCCCACAAAAAAGCATAATAAACTAGGTGGTTTATAATACAGGAATATATCATCTGAAACATGTCAGGAAGGTTATCTTTCCTCTAAAGCACCCAGAAAGAACTGCCCCATTCCTTGCTTATGGCTTCTACTGGCTTTTTTGCTTGTAAATGGTTCGGGGAAATTCTTGATCTTTCCATCGTTTTCCTTGGGTGTTTTTACCGCATCTTCCCTCTGAATTTGTGTCCAAATATCAGCTTTTCTATAAAGATACCAGACACATTTGTTTAGGGCACACCTGATGGTCTCATAGTCACCTGAGTAAATTTTCAAACTATATATCCAAATAAATGTATATTCTCTGTCATTAGCTTTGCCTACCTACAATACCTGTTCTAATTCCAATGGCTTATCACTATTTAGTTTAATAAATCAATGTTTCATCCTCAAGCATTTGGGAGAAAATTGTGTTTAACTTTTCTCCTGGAATTCGGAAATTCTTATCAATTGTACACAATTGTAAGGAAGTGCCAACAGTCATAGAATAATGTTTCCAGTCTCCCACCAAGCCAACTTAAGTCCATGTTGTACTTGCATCTGTCAACACTTTCGATTTTCCCTTGCACTTTTGTAGCATAGGTCCATAGCTCCTAGCACTCTAATAGTTACATGAAAAGATTAGTGGTCTGGACTACGTTCGCCTCCCTATCAGAAATACCATTATCCCTATCAGAAAAAGAGTAACATATATGTTGGCAAAGGAATGTAATTCAGGAAAGAGTATTTCTAGTATCTTACAGAAATATAAAACTATATGACATGTATAATACAACATATAATTTTAAATAATTATCTTTAATAAGAGTCTTGCTTTTGAGAAAATAATACACTTTTTAGCTCAAATCAACCAATATGATAATACTCTCATATTAAACAAGAAATGCATGAACACTTTGAATCAAAATATTCTCCTTGCCAATATATATTTTAGGAGTTAAATACATGACTCCTATAATACATAAAAATGAGTATATGTCAAAATTTTCTTTTACATTAATGAGATTATTAAAGGAAAGTAATTCAAAGAAGAATGTAAAGAAAATTGGAAAAAAAGCTGGAACAAAAAGGCTAGCTTAGCAAAAGGCCAGTTAATGTCTTCTGCAACAGTGATACTAACTTTAGAGCTGTATTTTCTATTCAGCAAAAATGATAATATTCCACATGTCAAAGTAATAAACAATAGAACGCTATACATTTCCATATTTACTTACATCTTATTCAACACAATGTAACTTATATAAACGGGGTGCTTATTATCCTTTGCTTTGCTTAATGTAAATTCAAGTATTAGATACAAATTGCTAGATAGGTGTTTCATCAAATCCTTTCAAACACACTTAAATCTTCCACAACAACAAAGTAAACAAGAAAGAAATAGACTCCAATATGTAAAATTATGTCTCACTTTATTAAAATCCCAAAACTTTCCTTTATCTGTATGATGTCTGGATTACATATGACTATGTTCAAAATATTCAGTTGTCTCATAATAAATAAGAATGTGTATATTTGAGGAAAGATTAATATTAATGAATGGGTTTATAATAAAATCTTTAATCCAATAAACTAACAAAATTATATTTGAATTGTTGCTAAAAGGGGAAACCTAATATTGTCTTTAGGCTTTTTTCCTTTAAAACAAATTAAGGCCGGGGGTATAACTCAGTGGTGTAGCACCTGCCTCACAAGCACGAAGTCCTGAATTCAATTCCTGGCATCAGAAAAAAAAAAAAATCAGTTAATTAAAAGGGAAGTGAAGGGGAAAAGAGAGCTGAACTCTGTTATGTACATGCACCGATTTCCTACAGTGAACACGAACATTATCTATTGCAAACACGCACTGACACCAAAAGACCAAAACTAAAAACTTGTATTTACAAACTAAAAAAAAAAGAAATTAAAATTATTAATTTCTAATCTGTACCTAGGCATTTATATCTGATATTGTCATATGGTTTAACTTATTTCTAGTGCAGACAGCAGAAATGAAGATGAATTATGGCAAAAATAAAGATTATTTTAATTGTTATTGAATAGGTATCCCAAGGTGCATTCACATGAGTGAAGCCATCTTTTTGAAAGAAAGGCTAATATATGCCATGCATACATTCTTGATATGCTGCTGCCATATATAATGCACAATTTCCTTTAATATATCCTGAGTTAGCTCAGTTACTTTCTACTTTTTTTCTTTTAATTTTACCTGTAAAAAAAGTTGATGTCTTCAGTTATGCCAAATATGAAGTAATCAAAGGTAATAATAGATCTAGTTTTCTTACACATAAATATATCTACTTTAATTCTGTCTGAAACCGAAAATCCGATGTGAATTTAAACGTCCCTTTACTCATTCTCTCTTTTTTGTAGGCAAGAGAATTGAAATTTGACATGTGTTCCTCATTAGCACTCTTTATATACCAGATATCATTTTTAGTAAAATAAATAAATTATATTAAAGGGCAGATAGTATATAATTTTTAAAAATGTTTTCTGTAAAAAGTGGTAACTATTTACAAAAATAAATTAGGGAGAAATGTATCTGAAATGTGTGAATATAAAATTTTTGAACATAGAAACATGTAAAGCAAAAATAAAAACAAGAAAAAATGGAGATAGACATTAGTCTTAAATATTTCCTCTGTAACTGACTTTAGAATATCAAAGTTATGAATTAAATGAGAAATATTAAAAAATAATCCTACTCTCATTTGTTTTTAAATTCAGAAAGAAGTTAGTACATGATGTTTCATGACTGGTACATAGTTAGATAGCAACACTTAATTCTGCTTTAGAAAAATAAAAAAATAAAAACAGCAGATTGATTTACAGGTTAAAGATATTGGATATAAACAGATAATTATATAGATAATAAATAAACATTTGCTATTTGCTAAGGATTTTTTCTTCAGTCACATTAGTAAGAAGTATTGTAGCTCTTTATATCTCTAATTCTATGTAATTTGCAAGCAACACGTGGGAAATATCCCCTTACAATGTCAGAGAGTCCCCTGTGACACAAGTCAGTACACACTGAAGGTCTTGGAGCTGAGGGTCTGCTAGAAGTATATGAAATTCACTAGGACAAGATCAAGCGAGCTTGCAGAAATGTCTGTCATCAGGGTGTAACATGGGTAGTGGCTCAATTCTGTCAGCCACTCTTCCAAATGAGCAAAACGTGTGAAAGGGAATTGACTTATTTTGAAATGAAAAGCTCAGATATTTTTTCTGAGGAAGAAAAAAGCCTAAGCTCTTCGGAGGATGGGAATAAAAGTAATGAGAGAAAAACACCAGTTTTATGGATGAAAGCAGATCAGTCTTATTAAAGTAGCCATCACAGTAAGCAGAGAGCACAGCTGAGATCAGCCAACAAGCAGATGGGCTGATCCAGAAAAGCATGGAGTAGATTTTAATGGTTTTGTGAAGAAAACAGAATCTGATACATCGTTCTTACCCTGAATAGATGCAGATAATAATTAAACAAAACAAGACAAGCATAAGATTTGTGACCAGATCCCTATACCCTAAAATATGAGAATGTATATTATTAATTGGCTCTCCCTTTGGTAGGGCACAATACTTAAAGCGTGCAAATTATAACAGAGTAGTTTAATTTGGTTCATGGCTGGAGGGGAGGGGAGTCAGTCCACAGACAACTATCTTCAGGGCTGAAACATCATGATGGAAGGGCTTTGTAGAGCAAACACAGTTACTGCTTACTGGTTACATGATTCATGGTTACTGGGAAGCACAGTAATAGGGCGGTACCAGAGAGAAAGGGGCAAGGAGTCACACACACACACAGACACACACACACACACACACACACATGATATATAGTTTATATACAAGTATATACTGTATATGAGTACTATATATATGAATTATATATGTGTGTGTGTGTGTGTGTGTGTGTGTGTGTGTGTGTGTGTGTGTATTATTCAACAACACACATACATGACCCACCCAGACACACTCATGGTGTGCTTTATTTTTTTATTTTTTTTGCGGTACTGGGGATCGAACTCAGGACCCTGCGCTTGCTTGGCAAGCGTTTATTCCACTGAGCTATATCCCCAGCCCCGCATGGTGTGCTTTAATGAAATTCCCTAAGTAGCTTCCACACCAATCAAGCTGACACAATCAATCTTACCACATCCAGGTTTTGTTAACTTTGCACATAAATACATTTCCTTAAACATTTATAATCTCCAAATTAACACAAGGTCATAGTTTTGCTTGACATGACACAACTATGCCATATGCAGCTGTAACAATAACAATTGCCCAAAAGTTTCAATGGTCCAAATTAAAGTCTCCTCTAAGACTCAAGGCAAACTCTTATAAAAAAAACTTCTGAAAAATTTAAAATGTTAATAATCCCAAGGTAGAGTGGAACATGTCTGGTATTTGTAGTCCAAACAGGAAGCATAAAGGGCTAAAAAAGAATGAGACCAAATCAAGATCAAAACCTAACAGAACAAACACTAAAATCTATTGCTCTATATCAAGCTCACAAGACACACGGTCATGCGTGTTCCACAGAGCTTGTGCTGCTCAATTCCCAAGGTATATCTGGTTGGAGCCAACACAGCATCTGTCTTCGCGTGGCTCTGCTCACCACCTGCAGCTTTGCTGCACAGATAGTCCAAGTCCCTAGCATCACCAACTTCTCTATAACACCTTTGGCTTCACAGTTTTCTTGTGTATTTTCTCCTTTTCTTCAGAAAAACACTAGTCGTATTGGAAGAGCCATCCACCACACCTAGCCTGACATTATCTTTACATCCATCTAGCTGCATAAAGATGCAATCCTGAGTAAAGAACCTTCACAGTTACTGGCGATGAGGACTTCAGGATAGCTTTGGGGGCCACAATTAAATCTAGAAGAGTCCCACTTCCACCAGCCTCAGAGCACAAATGTAAAAGCCAGTTCACTTAGAGAACTTATAGAGCTAATCATTTTGAATCAGTGCTTGTAATGTACATCACTATCCTTTTTTTCTAAGAGTGCAGTATTTGAAGATCTTTTAACCTGGGAAACTGAAAAGGATAATTTAATTTTTAAAGTACCAAGTTAATACAAAAAATCCCAGTCAAGGTCATCTTGTTATATCTTCTTGTACAGAAGATTCTGGCAATGCAAATAGTTAAGTTTGTATTAATATAAAAAAAATAAATCCCACCTTTGGAATAATGTGCTGTAAACCATATGCATACAGTTATTATCACATTACTTAAAGTTTACTGCTGCTGAAAACTAAAAATAAAATTCATTTTGCCCTAATTTTTTTCTTTTATTTGAAAGCCTGAAGTTTGTACAGGTCTATAAACACAATAAAATATGTGCATTTGTATTTTTCATTTCCTCACATAGAGCAGAAGCAAAATCAATGTAAAATATATCTAGCAATTACTTGAAAAAATTTAAAATAATAAATTCAGACATCTGACATCATACTAGCCAGATATACACAAAAAAATCTCAAGTTGAGGTCATACTTATCTATGAACCTATTACTAAAATGTCACAGTATTGTACAATTTTTCAGGCCCGCAAAGATTGTACAGTAGAGTTTCTAGATAGTACTGACTTCAAATACAAAGTCTTACTCTATGACATTTAGTTGTGATTTTAGAAACATTACCATTGCAGTCAAAATATATGTGACAGAATCAAAGTCTATGATCAAAGCAAAAATTACTTTTTATCAGATTCAGGTTGAAAATTCTTTAACAGGCCCATGAATCATATATATATATACTTCCTGTATTTCCAAAGTTTAACTGAGACACATTTTTTTCTATATCCCATGTATATGATGAAGCATGTAACGTAGACTTCAATCCAAGCATATTAACATGGTAACATGTAGGAATAAACCCCACAATCCTTTGTAACTGCTCAAAATGTCCACCTAGGACAAAAGTTACAGAGACTAACATTGGCTCAGGAATCACAGTATTGAAACTTCCCTTTTTGATCAGATCAAACCAGCACTGGAAGTAATGGAACACAAGCAGTCATCATTTTTGAAATTATTCTTGTCTAGCTCTCTGCTTTTAATATAAATATCATTATACATTTACATTAAAATCTACTAAAATGATATGTATAAAATAGGATAAGCATGAAATGCACCTCCAGTTTCAAACACAGAAATACATATTTTAGTCGTTTGTCAATTGAAATGGAGAAAGTAACCTCCCCGGTTTTAGTCTGCTATATATCATCTTTATCAGGTATGTTCATTCCTGAAGAATGCAGCACGCATTTACAGAATGTTAGACTTTTACGATACTAAATTTTAGCTTACATAAAATAGAAACATAAATCATACTCTAAACTACATTACTGCATTTATAGTTCAGAGTATGACATTGTTGGAAAGAAGGCTGCTGTCCTAGCACAAACTATTGCAGTTTTAAGTGTGTTACCTTTCCTAAAGGCATTTGATCATACAGAAAGTGTATAGTTTCTAGTGCAAACTAAGATGAAGGTCACAAATTTTAATTATGTTTCAGTATAATTCTTTTCCTACAATTAATAAATTTTTAATAAGTTACAAATTTGCATATTATTCTTTATATAACGTGCTGATTCTTCTTGCAACCTAATATTATTTAAGATACATATTACATGATTAACAATGGTTAGATATTTAATTAATGTGACATGAATTAAATCTTTGGAAATCTGTTCAAACTCCTTTTTAAATAATGCTGTTTTTGTTTGCTTGTGGTTTTTTTTGTTTTGTTTTGTTTTGAGACAAGGTTTCCCTATGTCATCCAGACTAGCCTTGAATTCAGTTATCTAACTAGCCGGGGCTCAAATGCCCAGTGATCCCCCTACCTCAACCTCCGCATGGCTGGGATGACAGGCCTTCACCACCATGCCTAGCTAAATAATGGTTCTCAAAGCACAACAAATTCTGGTGGGCATTTTTTTTTTTTTTTTTGCAGTACTGGGGATCGAACTCAGGACCCTGCGCTTGCTAGGCAAGCGCTTATTTCACTGAGCTATATCCCCAGCCCTGATGGGCATTTTAATTTAATACATCTATATATATTTGGAGAACAGTGCATTTCTTTAAAATGAGTATTCATGATTTTATTTTATGTAAAGGTAAAATATATTTATCATATTTTTAAAGAAGACAATCCTGTTTGACAGTATCAAAATATTATATGTGTTTAGAGACAAAAATATAACAGGCAATTATAGAAACCCATTCTGAATTACATGTCCTTTCCTTGGTAGTAGCATTCTATTATTGCATTGCTTATACCTAAGTTAATCTCAATGAAATAATAAGCAAAGTCTTAATCTCCATTTCATATAAATATGCACATATAATTTGTTGATTGTTCAAATCAAAAATCTTAGCTTTCACTCACACAAAAGTCTTCTATCTAGAACATATAAAGAATTAAAAAACATCAACCTCCCCAAATTCAAAGACCCAGTCCTAAAATGGGCATCTGAGATCAATACACACTTCTCAGATAAAGAAATACAAATGGCAAATAAATATATGAGAAAATGTTCAACATCTTTAGTCATTTGAGAAATGCAAGTTAAAACAACGTTGAGATTTCATCTTACCCCAGTAAAAGTGACCAGCATTAAGAAATCAACCAACAACAAATGCTGGTGAGGCTGTCAAGAAATAGGAACTCTTCTCCACTGCTGGTGGGAATCCAGACTGGTGAAATCACTGTGGAAATCGGTTTGGAGATTCCTAGGCAAAGTAGGTCTGGACATCTCATTCAACCCAGCAATTCCCCTTCTGAGTATTTTCCCAGAACATCTGAAAACCTCTTATCACAGCAATAAATGTGCACCCATGTTTATAGTAGGGCAATTTGTAATAGCTACCTCATGGAAGTAACCCAAATATTCATCCACTGAGGACTGGATAAAAAATTGTGGCATTTTTATACAATGGAATATTACTCAGCTACAAAGAAAGATAAACTTGAGGCTATTATAGGTAAATGGTCACAACTAGAGAACATAGTCATAAGTGAAATAAAGCAGACATGCATGTATAAGCAAAGTATTGTATTACTGGTGTAAGAACCTGAAAGTGTGAATAAAAATTAGGAGGTATGATAAACACTGTGAAACAAAAAGAAACTGCTCAAAATTAAAGAGCAACTGGGGTGAGCGAAAAGAGAAAAGGGAGAAAGGGATAACTGTGTATGTATGTATATGCAGGATAGCCAACATAGTTGTACTACTGACTTCTGTCACTGTTTTGAAAGGAACAGCTAATAATTAGGTGTTTGATCAATCTTGCATGTCTATATTTGTTTGTCTAAATATGTGCTTTGAAGTTATCAATATGTGATACAACAACCATTGTAAATTCCGTCACCTCATTTGTAATTCAGTATTGCTTGTGCCATTCTTGTGCTACTTTGTAACTGGCTGGCTGTTTGTTAATATGTTTTCATTCTTTTACTTTTAAAATAAAATTTTAAAAATTAATTTGTGAAAATATTTCAATAAAAATTAGTAAAAAAATAAAACATACAATGAATGAGAAATCCAATCTTAACCCAAAATATCCTCATTAATTTTTTCAGTATCAATTGCTCACATTTAAAAAGAATTTAGAGATGTTTATGATCAGATAATTATACAATTGTTTATACTATTGCTAGATAATATGTTGTTCATTCATCAGTTCTTCGTACAAGTTCCTTTTGGGTGTCATACTGAACAGGTGCTGGAAATACAGTAAGCAAAAGAGTGCAGTTTATTGAAAAACAGAAAGTTTTCTAAAGAAGCTTACATTCAGTGTTACAGGGAAGAGACAAGTAAAGTAAATTAAATAAGCTGAGCAATGAAAGGCACAACTCAAAAAAAGGAATAAACCGAATGTGCTAAAAGCTTTGCAGATTCTATTCCTAAGGTAGCTATTTGGTCCCTTCTTATTTTGATTGCAAATATTTGTGTAAGTATGTGTGTTCTATGAATTTCCCTCCATGTCCTTCACAAAAATAAATAGTCTGACTCCATATTTATATTACTTCTGTCATCTTTGAAGGCCAACCAACCTTCCTTTCCCTTCTAATCCCCCTCTTGGCACCTCTTTCAGTGCTGGAAGAAGATTCAAATACTGTATTTGAATACTGGCCATGTGCATATGAACTTTAACCTTGGAAGTTGATGTCCAGCCTATCTCCATAAACTGACTATATTTCTCCTTTCACAAGAGATTTCTATTATGTCACTTACAAATAAGAGGTCTGAAACAGTAACAGAAAGAAAGTTTATTTCCATCTCTGTCTTAGTCTTGTCAGGGGAGATGTCCTGGCTTTGGCTTTTACATAAACAGTATCATGGAGGATTCATCAGTGAGTCACCCCATAAGTGCTCTCGCCCCAGTTGTCTTCCTGGTACACTGATCACAGCATGGACTGTATTAATAAGCTTCCTTTGCCTTGGATTTCCAATTGACTTAAGTTAATGGGAAGCACTTGCATAAATTTTTTCCTGAGGAATAGGGGAAGACACTAATTTGACCAGTCAGTGCATGGCACCATTAATGGACTCTGATTTCTGTCAAACGCCCCGGTTTCCTGCAAGGGGCATTCCCAAGACAGCTAGTATTTCTCGGTTACACACTCATCATGCAGGTCTGGGCAGATGCAAGCTTTTGGTTGTATAAATTCTTCCCACCAGTCATTATTAGCCTCTTTATTAAACTTCCATTGGAATTCAATATGAGTATATAATTGTTTCCTTCTTGAACCTTGTTCTGGAGAAATATGTTTCTCAGTCTTCTGTTGGAAGAGGAAATTATTTCCTGTCTATAAAAGTTCCATGTTACCTATTTAGTACTGAGGCATGTTATTTATTTCTGTAATTGAAAGTATATTTAAAAGTGTTTCAATATCTTTAATCCAGGTCAAATCCATTCGGTTCACCCTTTTTTTTTCTTGGTACCAGGAATTGAACTCAGGACCGTGTGCTTGCCAGGCAGGTGCTTGGGCCACTGAGTTTTATCTATCACCAGCCTTCACTTCACTTTTGAGAATATGATATCATTTTAATCTACTTCATTTCATTTCATCCTTATCTTTACATTTCTTTAGTGTCATTTCTTCACACTACACGATTTCATTGGGTACAGTTTCATTGATGTTGGATCATGCAGCTTTACTAGAAAAGGACCTGAAATTTGTGGAATCATGACCCTTTTATGCTATACTAATATAACATCTGCATATTTGAAATGCTTAATTTATGTCTATCCATTCTAGGATTTGGAGATATAGTCAAAAGACCATGATCATGGGTCTCAGGATTCTAATATGTTGGTATTACTATTCTGTGATTTCTTCAATTAATAGGATAAAATGAATTGTTCATATTGTTTCATCTGGCATTGAAAAACACCACATAAATTCAATCCAAGATTTTGTCATAAAATTTTTGCATAGATGAGACAGTGAATATATATGGTAACATTGATGGGGTTCATTTTTTTTTTCCAGCTGCTTCCTAGTTTTACTTTGGAAGATACTCTTGTTCTTTTCTTTATCTGAACAGTTTCTTCAAGGAAACAAGTGAGAAACTTTACTGAGAAACACACAATTTTTCATATTATCCATCCAACATAATCCAGAGTGTGTGTGCATTATTTCTTAGATTATTTTTTTGTTAGGAAATGTGGAGAAGATAAGAAAATAGAGGCATAATAATAAGCCCTAGATTTAAAAGACCATGTTAATTGTCATGTAATGCTTAAAATCTATTGCATGAAAGTTGTATTTTGTTTAATATATAAAGTAACATGTGACCCTATTTGCTTTCTATGAAAAAATCAGAAATGAAGTTTTCTTTTTTAACATCAACAAGCAAATGGAACCAAAAGAAAGGCATTGACGGCCTGTGTCTGTTATCAACACAGCAGACTAAGAGGGAAGGGGGATTTGATACTGTGATATCTTGTTGCTAAAAATACAGTAGAACAGATTGGATGCGATTAGAGATTTCAGGGAAATTGATTCTGAAAACTGTATACTGAAACCATAGATAATATTTGTCAGTGTTTACGAATGCAAACAATAACTGCACAGTTGAGAGATGCTAGTTGTAGGAATAATAAGATGAGGCCAACAACTGTTAAACTGTCAATTGTGAATATTCTTCCAGATTAAGTTTTAAAGTGCAAGAGAAATGATTTATTAACATGTCATTGGTGATTATTTAGCAATGCCTAACTAGAAGAATGGAACATGTTTGACAACTGTTGTGAATCTTTAATGCACACAATTAGTGAGAGACACACCAGATTATTATCTCATGACACAAAAGGACTGGGCGAAGTGACCTTCAGGAAGAAGCATACCCGGCATTTATTTTGTAGATAAGTATCATGGGAGAGAATATTTAGCTTCTTATCTTTCCAAGGGTAAGGAAAGAACTATAATTGCCTCTAAGGTGAAATGTCATAAGTGATAATCTGAGTAGATGATTTACTTTGTAGATAATGCACATTCCTAAGGAACTGACTGTAAACTAGAGAACTGGGGTTTTTCTCAGCTTCAGATGTTGATGCTTAAATAATAGAGATTATAATATTAATCGCAGTGATGTTAATTCAATTTTAAAAAACAAAAGATACTGAAATAATTCGTATTGGTAATTTCTAGTTACTAATTATTCTTAGAGAAAAGAGCTTTTTTTTTTTTTGTATCAGGAATCAAACTCAGTACCTTGCACTTGCCAGACATGCACTGTGACTCTGAGGTGTATCCCTGGCCCCTCACAGCTTAATACTGTTTATAACCCCTTCATGGGTGATAGTAACAATTACTTTTTCCTTGTTTTGGTACCAGGAATTGAACACAGGACCCTGAGCTTGCCAGGCAGGTGCTTGTGCCACTGAGCTCTATCCTCTGCCCCCACGGGCAATGACTCTTGATTCAGAATGAGTGAACGCTTGCATAGGGATGTGATTTTCTTTGTGCTGCAGGAAAAACCTAAGAAGACAATGGTAATTTTTTTCTCAGTTGATCTCTGGCCCCTACAGATACAATTGATTTACATAATAGAATTAACCAATGGTACTTTCCTATGAAACATGCTATAAATGGAAGTTTATGCCCAAGATAATCACTAGTTCTGTGTAGTATATTGTGAACATCACGACTTTCTTTGCTGAGTGTAGTTTTTAAACCTGGGCTGAGATTTTTAACCCAAAATTTCTATTCTCACTCTTGCGTATTTTCACTCTCCATTTTTTATTATGTAAAAGAAATTCCTCGTCCCAAATCACATTTTTATGCTTAATCTCTTTGTATTATCATTCCTACTTGAGTACTCTTAAGCTTTTTTTGTCTTTGAAAGCTGATTCTCTCAACTTCCTTTCAAAGCCTTGTAATTAAAACCAAATTGATGGATGTTCTAAATCTAGTCAAATGATTTTATTTTTTTCACTATTGTCTTCAACTACACTTTTTCACTTCTTAATGCAGCAAATAGGTATATCTAATGGGTTCCTATCCTTCTGTCTGTATAATTTGATTGCCTTTAATTTTTTAAACTTTTATTATTTATATTGTTATGATCCCAGGGGCAGAGAGTCATGTTAATCACTGGGACTAGGGAGAAAATATGTTGCCTTTCTCACCCTCACAACTTCATTTTTTTATTATTGTAAAGAGAATGAAAATAAGGAAAAAAACAATACAGAAATTCAAAACAAGATGACGGGAAATTGGCAATGGATATTATACATCATATACTTATTTTCAAATTAGGTTTTCAGATTTCCAGATATAGGCATGCAAAACTGATCAAACAATAAAGCATGAACTGTTCCTTTCAATAAATCAGTAGAAATTAATTATGTTACTACCATGTGTGTGTATTTGATACATATGTATTTCCCTTCCTTCTTTCTTTTCTCCTTGCCCCATCCCAGTTGTTTTCCCTTTTTTTTTTTTTTGCGGTACTGGGGATCGAACTGAGGACCCTGCGCTTGCTAGGCAAGCGCTTATTCCACTGAGCTATATCCCCAGCCCTTGTTCTTCTTTCTTGAGCTGTTTCTTTCTTCTTCACACATCTACTGCCAGTTATAAAGGAAGATAAACTTGAGGCTTTTATAGGTAAATGGATGCAACTGAAGACTGTACTCATAAATGAAATAAACCAAACACACGTATGTAAACAGCATTTCTCCCAGTGTAAGAAACTCAAAGAGTAAATAAAATCCTAAAGGTACAATAGATGTTGTGAAAAGGAGAAAAGCACTCTTCCAGCGTCTAATCATTACACTGCATTTGGGTCTTTGAGTCATAGCTCTTACATGGAAAGAGGAAGAACGGGTCAGGTGTAATCGGCTGTGTAAACTGGTCTTTCTGCAATTCCTGACTGATTGCTTTTCCCCAGATTCTGGTTTTTCAGGCACACTTGTTTGAATTCCATGGATGGCTGTACCAGAATCCTTTTCACAATGAGTTCCCTTCATATGGGAGTTTCCTTCTCTTGTGACCTATTTTGTGACAATTCTCTAATTCCTTTAGTTTTCTGTAGAAGAATGTAGCATGTGTACTTCTAAGAAAATTCAAGGCAAACCTCTTTTCTTGCTGCACACTAGGATTTTCTGGAAAATCACCTACTTTACTAAATCCAATGATTCTTACTTCAACTTATTTTTCTTAACTTGATATGTTTGCATCATATACCTGCACCAAAAACAACACAGTAGCAACTACCAAATTACCTGCTTAAGGAAGACTAGTCAGGAAATAGGATGACTGTTGCCTCTTTGGCAGGTATGTCCAAGCTTGGATCCTAAAATCTGGGACACATCTGTAACCTAATTTCTAAAGAACTAACTTTCCTATTTAAATAGTGTCCTTTCAAACTTTTCTATCCTCAGAGTCATTCCCATGATAACAACACACTTAAAATAAGGAGAAATCCCCTCATTTAGAGGACATGAAGCAACAAAGGTGGCACTCTTATTCATAGATAAGGGCTATTGTCCTATGCATAGTCAGTTACTTGCTTCATCTTGAATTCTGAGTACATGACAAACTAAATTAGGGATTTTTCTTTTCCTGCTTTATCAAAGACAGCAAGAAAAAGATATCGTCTTTTCATGACCTTGAAGTTTTTCTAAGAATATTGGGCAAGTAATTTATTGGGCAATTAATTTGGTTGGCATATTTTCTCAAGATTACACTGGGGGTGTGGAATTTTTCCAAAATAATAATAAAAAATACCCTGAGTTGAAATTTGCTTCTCATACAAAAACATGAGTTACACATAAGATCAAGGTGATTTAGCACCAGGGATGTCAACCTTTCAGACACTATATGATGGTCTGCAAGATTTCTCCTATAAATTTACAATTTTCAATTTGCATCTTTTAATTTTTGAGTGTGTATCCCTAGGTGGGACCCATATTTAATGCAGAGGAGGAAGTTAATCTATTTCACCTAGCAAGCAATCGTTCTTTCTTCTGCTGAGAACCTTTTCTTCTGTCTTCTTCTTCAAATCATAGAACCTAGTATTTCTTTCCGTCACAGCAACTACTGCCGTCACAATCGTAGCAGAAGTTTCTTGTGTTTGTTTATTTGTTGGTTCCCTTTCCTTGTCTCTCGCTCTTCTCTGTCTCTCCCTCTCTTTCTTTCTCTCATATATTTCTTTTAAATTTTGTGCTGAATATGAAAAGTGAAAGTCCGTTTCCTTGATGGCATCCAATATATCTTTATTGAATTACTGAAAGAGGGAAAAACTAGAAAGGAAGAAAGTCAGGGAGTGAGGCTGGGGCCCCGAGTCGAAGGGACATGTTCTCAGTCGCCCACTGTTGCTGCCAGTGCCCTTCCCCCACTGTCCGTGATCAGATGCGGTGCACAAACACCCAGGTGCTGCGTGCCTCGTGGCCCTCTGCTGCATGTGAACACCTTGTCATCCCCATCCCTGGACCGCCGCTCTTTTGTCTCTTGCTCTTCGTGTGCCGTGCACTGCGCCACTTGGCAGGTGACTGGGGACTCACTGCTGGGGTCCCTGTTAACTGGCACCAAGGAGAGGTCTCTAATGGATGAAGGCTAAAAATACTTACATCAGGCTTTTTTGGGAGTTGCTAACTGATTAGCGTAAGTGAACAGCATGGTAAATATTAAAGCATTAGGGATTCTCTCAGGGAATTCGTATATTTGTTGCTTTTTCAACTTTCTTTGATTTTTCTAAGGTTGTTCCAGTCACTGCCTATTTTCATATGCTCTTGTCTTCGCTCCTGCCTCCGGCCTGCTGGAACATTAAAGGTTAGCCATCATCTGTAGCTCATGTACTTGGCGTTTGTCTCCTCACTGATCAGAAATACATATTTTTCTGAAATGTTCTTCTTTATAAAACAATGTCTTTTTCTGACTATTCTGGACTTAGTACCTACTTGACATAAACGCATATAGAAAAATATTTTCAAGTAAGTGTGCAACGTAGGGGCTGGGGATATAGCTCAGTGGAATGAGCGCCTGCCTAGCAGGCGCAGGGTCCTGAGTTCAATCCCCAGTACCGCCAAAAAAAAAAAAGAAGAGGTAATTGAGTTTATGCCATGAATTTGGAAGACTTTGGTAGTCTAACTCTAAACTACTGTGCAACATGACACAAAATATAAGAACATATTAAGGATGAGTACATCAGGGAACAAGCTCCTGCAGGTTACAAACTTTCACAGCTACTTACTTTTAGTGCTTTGTCTAAATGTCCCTATGCATGTGTGTTACGGCTCATGTCCAGACATTCCCCCAAAGCCTCGGGTGGTAATCAGTGGGGATTTTCAGAGGTGGCTGGAAAACGGCATAGTGTGTCCTACCTCGGTCAGGGGTACTTGCTTCCTAAATTAGTTCACTGATTATTTAGCTTGGCATAGTCCTGGGTGTGCGTAACGGGGCGGCCCACTCCGGGCTTAAGCGCTGCCCAGCCGAAGGGGGCGCAGCCTGGCGAGATGAGACAGAAAGAGCGCTGCTGCTTCTCACCTGTCACTTGCTGCTTGCCGCCCCTGCTGCTTTCTGCTGCCATGAATTTTCCATCCTCTGGGACGTCCCTCTGCCATGTCACCCTGCCGTGCAGACAGCCAATTATGGACTAAAATTTGTACAGAATGTGAGCCAAAAATCTTTTCTCCTTTTTTATTTTCAAAAGAGAATAAAATTTTTTTTAAATATTAAAAATTATACAGAATCTCAAAGCAAGCTGATAGGAAATCAACCTTGGCATATATACACAAGACAGCTAAAGTAATTTTGCTGCTAGTATCTATTGGTTTACTGAAAGGCTTGCATACCTATCTCTGGTAAACTGAGCAACTACTTTGAAGATAGCAATATGCAACAGAACAACTTTTCCTCTTTTAACTTTGGATAGTGGGTATTTTGTCTCAGGAATGCGAAAAATAACTAAGTTATATTCCTTACTGTCATTCTTAGCTGATCATACCACATATTATAGACTTCTATTTTCAATCCAAACTTCAGCAAATCTCTCTTAATTTTAAAAATCTCAGGGGTAGCATGTTGGCTACCCACATTCATCTGCTTTTAGCCTTTGTCATGCAGTGATTAGGAAGATTTATTAATGGTAAATTTGCAGGTGATGAAAAACGCTGAGGACGAGTACTTCCGTTCCAAATACAATACACTGTATGTTTATGTGGGTGACTTTGTCGGTCCATGTATAAAATGAGGATAAGACATTCTTCATATCTAGATAGGATTAAAATAATTAATCAAAGTATAACAATTTTATTTGTTCATTTTCCACTGCTGTAACAGAATGCCTGTAGATGAGTGATGCATTAAAAACATAAGGTATATTTGGTTCACAGTAATTGAGATGCAAAAACATAGCATCAATCTCTGCTCAGAGTTAGTGAGAGGTGTAGTGAGGGCCCCATAATGAATGGCTTCAAAATGTCAAGAGCCTTTGTAGAAAGGAGATCAAATGGTATGGTAGAAATCCAGAGTTCTGGGAAAACCATGGGGTCTCTTTTAAAAGAAGCCCTCTCATGGCAATGAACTCAGTCTCTTAAGCACTACATAAATCATTTCTGATGGCATAATAACAATAAGCCTAACCACTTCCCACCTAGACCTTATCTCATAACAACAACATTACCTCCCAGCACTGACACATGGAGGCCTGAGTTCCCACCACATAAACCTTGGCAGACACATTTGAATCATGCATGGTAAGACACATGGAAACCATGTCAAATCCCACAACAGTGTTATAGCAGCCAACTGATGCTAAGTACTGATAATACATGTGGGATGTAAGGAGACCTATTTTAACAAAATTTATATTATTGTATGAGAAATTGCTTCACATAACAGAAAATGTTATGATAAAATTAATTAATATGAATTGGCTTACTCATGAGCTTGAAAGCATAATAATAAGAACAAATAAAATAATTGCTCAATTAAGCAGTAATACATGTCTCATTTGGTGACTATAGTCTCAGGGGTAACAATGAAATTTTAATGACACGTTACAAGTTTCAAAATGAAAGTGAACATTTATGATATTAATATTTTTATTTTCACATATAATTAGAAATATAATTTTCAATTTGCAGTAATGAACAACTTATATTTCAATGTATTGACTTTGGTTTCATGTTTATATGACCTTGTGTCTGCCTTAAGAGACCTCCTGAGATAGAGCTACCCTTTAAACTTCTGTGAACAAAATATTCTATGAGGCTGGGGATATAGCTCAGTGGAATAAGTGCCTTCCTGGCAAGCACAAGGTCATGAGTTCAATCCCTGGTACTACAATAAATAAAGTAAAATAAAAACAAAATATTCTATGAAAAATATACATGAACATTGCTTAAAAGAGTTACTTTCTCCAAGGCCTACTTTTCCCACTCTCTTAAGTATATCTTATAATTAACTAGAACAGAAATGCAAATATCCTCTTCTATCAGTTGACATGTTATGTTATGCAAATTGCTTGGATGGTATCCATTAGCAGAGTTCTTTGAGAAGCAGAAAACTTCATGTTCAGATAACTCAATCAATATTGCCTTTCAAAGAGTATCTTGTACATTGCAAAGACAAGTAATGAAAAAGTGTCTAAGATTTTAGGGAAGTTTTAGGATTGGCCACATCACAGAATTAAAACTAAAATAAAAGACAGTAAGTTAAACTAGAAATTTTTATGAAGCATGTGTATAGTATACTTCTACCTGTCTGTCTAGGAATCATTAATAGATATTTCAGCACCTCTATGGGGAAAACTGTGTGGCAGGAAAAGAACCACCAGACTGAGAAAGGCAGATGACCTCCATTTGTAAGATTTTGGATTTCTGCCAAGCATAGTGAAGCAGGCCTATTATTCCAGCACCTAGAAGGCTGAGACAAGGATAGTTACAGATGCCAGACCAACTTGGGCTACACGGCCAGTTTAAGACTCACTTGAACTAAAAAGCAAGACATTATCTCAGAAATATTTTGTCTTGCTTGCTGTGTCTGTTTTGCATAACACTTTCATCTAAAATCCATTAACAGTGATAATTAATCTGATTTACTCATGCATTTCCATGGGAACATCAGTGTGCAGGTTTAAAGCAGAACTTTATGCCTCATCACTCACAAAAACATGTAATACACTATCTAATGCTAGAATCCTGGTTAATAGTTTCTTACTGCTCAGCCAAGATAGTTATAGTGATAATAGTGCTCATTATTCTACAGGCCCAATCAATTGGGAGATGATAATTCTGTAAGCAGACAAGGAAAAAACATTAGTCTTCAGCTACTGCATGTTTCTAGGCATAATGATCCTATTTGTTTGAAATAAAAACCTCTAAAGACATAATAGAATTTTGTGAAATAGGAAACAATTAATCTTATATTTCCCCCTTATTAATCTCTATCTTTTAAAATATATCTATGAATATGCTGTAGGAAATCTTAAAAAGTAGATGCACTACCTACATCATGTAATAATATAGTTTGTATATAAAGTGTTTCCTGAAAAACCATGAGGTAAAGCCTTAGCTCCCAGGTTGGTGCTATGAAATATCGGACACAATATTTGTAGGACACATATTCAGAGACAGGCCCAGTAGAAAGCCTTGTGATCACTGGTCAAGACCCCAAGAGAACTGTGGGACCATCTCCTCTCTGCAGTGAGGTCAGCAGCTTCGTTCCAGCACACGCTCCCTGCAGGGACATGATGCCTGCCCATAGGCGCGAAACAAATGGGTCCACCCGATCTTGGACTGACACCTCCAAAACCGTAAGCAAAGATAAACCTTTTCTTTTTGTAAGTTGACTATCTCAGGCATTTGTTATATGCATGGAAAATAAACTAGGACATATAAGGTATAATCCTAATTTCACAAATGTTCAAATTTTGCAAGAGGGAGTTTTTCATATACACAGTCTCTCCAAAATGTCAGAGAAGATGATAAAATCACCCTCAGTGTAGACAATTACATTATTAGAGATAAAAACTGTGTTAAAGTGAAACTATAAGAAATAGATTTGGCATGTGATATTTAAGCACAATATATGTAAGGATATATAAGAAAAAAGAAATACAAACTTTCCTATAAAGGATATAATAATTATGTATATCTAAACTGTATCAATAGGGTCCAGGTATATAGCTCAAAGGTGCACTGCCTGCCTGGCAAGCGTGAAGTTCTGAGTTCAATTCCTGGCACCAAACATAAAATAAAATAAATTCTATCAGCAAACTAAATTTAAAAATAAAAAAAATTGTTGTAGTTATAGCTTTATAGAAATCAACTATACAATTTCTTCTTTAAATATAGCACTTTGGTAATAGTAGACCCCATTTTCCTTTTTTAAGTACCTAAGTGATATTACTCTATTTTTCACCAGTCTAGACTTTATAATTGTTTCACTAGCTGCCGTGCTTAAGGAGCTTGGCGACCTCTCAGCGATGCTCACATGCACCACTGTGCTGTCTCTCTCACTGTCCCATCACCGACGGGCACTTGATGGCAGAAGCAACTCTTTGTAATTCATAAATATCACAGGAAGCCAGTTGGTGAGCTACGTTATGTCTCCCTATGGTCTTTCACAACAGCCATGGGAATTCTTTCAATCTTTAAAGCTTCTTGAATGTGCAATGATTACATTTTCAAAACTTTGCCTAAATTTGTTGATAATAGATTTAAAACCTGGTGATAGAAGATGACTACTGTGGCTATGATTTTGATGGATACTTGTCACATGTCAATTCCTTCTCTAAGATTTCTCCCCTCTCTTACTCCTGTAGCCCTTGTAGTCAATATTATGCTTAACCATATCCTTCCTTCCTCAAATCACAGCCCAAATCCTGTGGGCACCAGTGGGCAAGGAAAAGAAGTCAACCTCTTGCCCATTTCATAGCAAAATGTCTCCTTTTAGCAAACATAATTTTAGTCTTAGTCTTTCACCTTAACAAAGGTAAAAGTGCATTTTCTTTTCAATTACTGGAATTTTTCTTTTGAGGGGAGCGGTTGGAGTATCAGGAATCCAGCTCAGGACCTCACGCTCACCAGGCAGGCACTGGGCTGTTGAGCTATTTACCCAGCCCCTTGACTGGAATTTTTCTATCTCTGAATGTCAATTTCAGTTAGCATAGCAAATGAACTCATTGAGTTAGCTCTGCTAATTTTAAATTGTTTGGTTTATCCTCCCAAAGTCATAACATCTCTATAAGATAAATATAGTCTTCATCTCTCTATGACCTGGCAATTGCATGGTAGTTTTGAAATTAAAGAAAATTATTTATCCAATAATTCAGAAACATCAGAGTAAAATTTCAGGCATAACACATAATATAGGTATTTTTCCCTATAGAAACTTTATGATAATTAATTATATTCTACTCAGCCAAATTTTATCTTAATATTAGGCTGAAACTGTAAAGATAGTTGGTCTTAAAAGAGTTATTGCTGAACTTTTTGCCCGCCAAGATGGAGCAACTGATTCAGTAAACGGATTATACTTTAGTCAGAGGATCCTATAAGCTGTCACTTAAGAAACGAGATTTCCTTAAGTTTTAAAGATGAGAAAAAATTACACATGCTCAAAATCATTGTAGAAAAGCCTACACAGAAGCATAATCATATGAAAACTTGTCAAAGCAGGAATATTTTAATTATTTGTACGGTTGCTGAGTTTTCCTTTACCTGTAAGAACTCAGAAGAAGAGTAAATTATAGGACAGAAACATTGTAGAGTCACTTTTGGATTGGAGAGGAAGGGAGATTATGCTGCACTTTGTAGTTTATGATGAACAATTTAATTCGAGTAAAAAGAAGCATTATGAATTTTGATAAGCCATACAACTATACTTACATCTTAAAAAACATCACTGGCTATTATGAAGAAAAAATAAAGCGGGGGTAGCATCTTTAGAGACAATTGTTACTCTTATCTTCAAGTTACATTTAAATATTGATCCAAGAGGATCGCAGTAGATATGAAGAAGTCATTTTGAATATAAAGCTCAGATAATATTTGGATGACTTGGATATATCTATAAGAAAAATCATAAATTATGCTTTAGATTTAGGCCTGAATTAAGTACTTATATATTTGGAAGTTGCAATACATACATTTAGTGTCATGGAAACAACCGAAACTATTTACAGAGTGCTAATCCATTTTCCCTAAAATTTTCCCTGGTGTAGTTTATGAATTTCCAAATCTAATGATGACCTAATAAATATATGTTAGCTTGCTAACCATTTTGCTACATGTTTTCCATTAATTTGTATGATCAGACTGAAGTTTTCCAATGTTATATCAATAAAAATTTAAGCATACTGAATATTTCTAGTCTTAAAACCCAAATTTGATCTCTCCAGATTGTCTTGATTTGTGTCACTTGTGCTATACACTTGATTAACAAATTCATCAGCAGAGAGCACCACCATCAGGAAAGAGCAATCTAATGCTCAGAACTATCACTCTGGCCAAGCCTAGCAAACCTAAGCTACAGTGGTACCTCAATTCACTAATGCTTTTGTTTGTGAACAATTTGGTCGCAGAACAGAAGTGTTTGGCAAAGTTTTGTTTATGTTATTGAACTCTACATTGGGTGGCAAACACAACCATGGCCATATTTTCTTCATGGATACTAAATTGGCCATCTTTTTACATAATCATAGCATAGCATTAAGTTCATGAACCGAGATACCAGTGTACATTACAGTGATAGTCTGCAAAGTTGTCTCCCTTGCACTCAACCTTGCTGGTTTTTAATTTACAAGTTAAAAAAAAGCATGACTAATCCTGAAAAGATGGGAGAAGCAACAACATACTCTGCTGCAGAATATAAAGTATGTTATACAGTGTTGAATGCTTCCCCTCTAGCACGCGCCATCTTTGCTCTTAACCAGAGCCCCTGTGCCCGTCATCCTTCAATTCTTTGTCTAGTTGTTTGCTCAACTCTGAATCACAACTCTACAGCTAGATATTGAAAAGCAAGTGGAACATTATACAAACCCACATGTCAACATTTGTTTGGATAGCTTTTTAAGACAATGAAGGGTCCTCGGAAGTAGTTTCCCTTCTGATATCCCAGTATCCTTCTCCAAGTTTACTTCCATTAAGCTTTCATTGATCATGATGGTGGAAAAATAGATCTTTTCTCATCCTTTGTTCAGTATTATGCAAATGTTAGCCACATATATGTTTTCTATTAGTCATATTAATAAGTATTCAAATTCTTCAACCACATCATACAAAATACTCTCATTTCAGCATATAATCAAAGTCAAATATTGTCACTTATTAATAAGATACTTGAAATTTCTTTTTTTATATGAAATATTCAAAACCCAGTGTCTATATCATTTTGCAGTTTAATTTAAATCACTGCCGGGCATGGTGGTGCATGCCTGTAATCCCAACTCTTGGGAAGCTGTGGCAGGAGGATTGTTGTGCGTTCAAGGCCAGCTGGGGCTATATAGTGACTCAAGGCGAGACTGAACTGCATAGGGAGATCCTGTCTCAAAAAAAAGCAATCAGAACAAAAAATTTAAATCATCTATGTGCATGTCTTAGTAAGAGTTGCACTCTGCCTTGTGCTTTTTCTTTGTCATATGTTACTATTTGTTGGACTATCTTCCTTCTATCAGGATGAATTTCATTTACTTTTGTCTCTCACATGGTACTTATGGTACTTTGCAAATGTTGCCCTCTTTTATGCGAGTGTGTGGAAATTGAACTAGGGCATTATACACACTAAACACTACCACTGAGCTGTATCCCCAGCCCACAGATGTTGTTCTTAACCTAGATTTTGCATCTACTTCATTGTGCATACTTTCTGCTTAAAAATTTTCATTGACATTAAAATGCAAAGTTCTTGTAATTATCTGGAAGCCATTCAGATTTGATGTTGACCTTGATTCTCTAACCTTTTACCCCATGTGTTTCACCAGATCCAGAATGGCATCTCTGTTGTACCTTAAACATCTTGTTTCAGGGCCTTTATGCCAACTCTGATTCCTCACTGGATTGCAGTTGCTGCAGAGACACTTTTCACTCAGGTAATAACAACTTTATGTTTTTCAATTGTCATCTTCACAGTGAGGACCTATGAGCTCTGCAAATTATGATTACCTCCCACATACTCTCTCTGTTTCTGTCATCTTTGCTATATAACTCATTCTTACAATGTCTTCCTCTGAAGTGTTTTCTTTCACCACCCACCAGAAGGCAAATACCACAAGGGCAGAGGGATTTTCGTATGTTTTACTTTTAGAAGCAATTCTAATGCCAGGATGCTATGTCTGCTATATACAAGAATATTTTGGGGTAATTACCGGCTTAGAGATCCTATATGTTTCCTGTTTGTCCCAATATTGAATACACTTTTAATAAAAAGAGTTTGGATAAAATTAAGATGCATACAGTAATAATATTTAAAATAAAGAAAGCAGAAATGTTGTTGAGCTCCATTCTGAAAATGTTTCTAAAGCATCATCACAATGAAACAATAAATAATGATACATCTCACATTTTTCATTGTTAAGTGGATGGTGTTGCACTAATGTTAGCAGACTGGAGACTTATCCAGATTCTTGACATCCTGAGCAAAGAATTGAGCAATACATTACAAAAAGCAGCAAAGGCAAAGATTTACTGAAAACGCGAGTACTCTCCACAGGGTGGGCGCAGACTAGTGAGAAGAGCTCAGGGCTCCAGAGATGCTTGCTTTTGACGGTTTTAAGCATTAAGCTTTTGGGTAAGATTGAGGGATTGGTCAAAGGTTTTGCCCCTGCCAGTCAATGTCTTGGCTCTGCCTTTTAGCTGTGCAGTGAAGTTTTGACAAGGCATAGCTCTTGAAGGAACTGTCCTGGCATTCAAAGAGAACTTGCCTTTTCCTTAGCTGCCTCCTGCCTCACTGAAGTCATTTTATACTATTTTTACATTAACCAAAATTTATTCAAATCTATAGCCACTGAGTTCTATAATTAGAACATATTCTTATATATCCGATTTCCAGAACCTGAGGTAACACCAGCCTTCCAATCTACCTCATCTTCAAGAATTTGTTTTCAAGCCTGGCTTAAATAAAGATCAACATTGGAGCTGCCTAATAATCATGTTGTACATGCCATGTCCTCAAAATCTAAACTCTCAGCAGGGGTATATAGAAGTGATTTTTAATAAACAAGTAAAAAAACATTATTTGAATGAGCTGATACTTTACCAGCTTCAAGAACCATGGTGTCTTGGTTACTTTTTTCTCTTTGTTGACAAAATACCCAACACCCAAAATGAAGGAAGGAAAGGTTTATTTATCTTACAGTTTGTGGAGGTCTCAGTCCATACTTGGCTGGTTCTGAGGCAGAGGGGCACATGGCTGAGGGCAAACTGTTCCTGGCAGCAGAGCACAGCAAAAACAACCAGCAGAAGGGAGGAATGGCTGCAAGCAGCCTCCTTCCTTCCCTTACATTGTAAACAGGCTATCCCCACCCAGGGGTCATGAACCTCTCACACAGTCTCCATGCCGTCCTCGTCCACAGGCTCCGGATATGTACAACATAAGCACCTTGGCTTCCTGCTGACTCACTCAGCTAAACCGCTAGACTCCCAAGTTGACACAATGTATCAACCATAACACATGGGTACAAACATCTAAAAATAACTCAGTTGGAAAAAAAACTACATTGCTACATTCAGAGACATTAAAGCAACTAAAAAACAATGCAATGGAACAACCATTGGTGAATTCCTACCATCTTGTCTGGTGAAACTCTGTATTATCTCTGAAGTTTTATCTAGTAATTATTTTTTTGTTCTTGTTAATGGTTTGTACAACCCTCCATTCTTGTATCTGGTGATCTGAGCAACATGGTAGACACTAACAATACGCAATATAACACCCAAAGTTAATTCCTATCATTCTATTTTGAAACCCTGCATTACTGTTAATGTTCTTGCTTTGTTTTGGTTGTTTGTGCTGTTAGTATGTGCTATTGTTCCTTTTTTTCTTTTACTACTCTCTTTGAAATAAAAAAAAGCAAAAGAAAATCTCTTTGCCATTTTTAGAACTTCACAAAAAATATTTCACTGGCTTCTGAAATAGCCAACAAATTTCTAAGAAAAAAATTGTGAAATTGTGACAAGGACTTCGAGGTTGCATTGGCTAAATACAGTGACTTCAGTTGGGCCCACAGATGTTTCATGTTCAACTAAATGCAGAGTAAAAATCTTGGCATCTCTACCTTCACTGTGTTTCTTTTTACTGCCTTAAATGTTGTGCCAGATGCCTGCTCAAATTTGCTGATAGGTATGTTAATCAGCCAGTGAGTATGCACCAAAAGCTGCCCATTTCTCCTCTGTAAGCCTGAGAATACCAGGGCATTTAAAAGGTTATGGGAGTATCATAGTTAATAGACTGCCTGCTGCCGGCTTTTACAACATTGTATTCTAGACCCACTAAGTGATGCTTAGAAGTCTCCAGTCATGGCTCTAAATCTTCCAGGAACAGCGGACGCTTATGAGGAGATTAATCAACCAAGTAACTGTACCCCTAAGCAGTAATAATTACATCGTACAGTGGTACCTTGGGTCATGAACTTAGTTCATTCCATAATTCTAGTCAGAAAGCAAATCAAATTTCCACATACAGCTCTATGTAAATGAGGTTATGCCCTTCTGAACCATATGTATTTTTAACTGCAAAAATACAAATCAAACTCCAGTAGAGAATAAAGAGAAAACACTAACCTTACTTGAGGCCACTTTTGGCCTGGAGGACAGGAAGATGGAAGGGCAGAGGCTATTGTTTGGAAGGAATTCCTCCCTCCGTAAGGACATCAGGGAGATCTTCAGGGGTTTCCTCTCTTCTGTGTTTCTTAGCTGCAGAGTCAATGTTGAAAAATCTGTCTGGTGTCACTTTTTTCCCTGTGCTACATAACACTCAAAATGAGAGAACACATTATCCTTCAGATTTCACACTCTTCATTACAGTGATGTTGGAGCTGTGCTTCTCAAAGAAATCCTGGTACTCATTCCATTCTACACAATGGATTGTATCACATCATTGCTACCATTCACCCTGTCCTCCTCTTCCTCAGTGGAATAACCCTTAGAAAGCACCTTCTACTGCTCACTGTGGAGTCATCAAGTTCATTATCAGCTCCTGCTTACGGTCCTCAGCAAGCGCTTCTGTGTCTAAACCACTGTTGTCTAGACACATCCTCTGCCCCGTGGACATAATCCCCTTCACTACCTCTGTATCAGATCCTTTAGAGCATTGTTCAGTGACATATTCTGGCCACAGTTTCCTCCAGACTGAGTTTAAGGTCTGAAATGTGAAGCCTCCCCAGGTTTTGCCAATGAGGTTGATGCGGTGGAGGATATTGCAACATTTCTCCCAGCACTCTTTCAGAGTCCAGGACGCCTCTTCAGTGACGTTAAAACATCTGGCAAACAGCATCTTTGTGTACAGTTTTGTGAATCTGCAGATCGCTTGCTGCTCCATGGCCTAAAGAAGAGGCATCATGTTAAAGGGCAGTGAATGTGACCTTTATGAAGTCACATTCAGGGTCCATGTCACCCACTGCGGCTAGAGGGAGGGCTGGGACATTGCACATCAGAAGGCACTTTTCAGGCAGTTGGTTGTCAGGAAGGTATTTCTCAGTGGTGATTGTGTACACCATATGCAAACATTCCATGGGCTATGTCCTTGTGACCCAGGCTTTTTCACTAGCCCTCTGCACGACAGGAGCGTGACCGCGTTCATATTTTGTTCCTTCAAAGCATGAGGTGTACCAGTAGTGGCTTAACCTTCAGACTGGCACCTGCCTTTGCATATAGCAAATAATTCAATCTGTATTTCCTGGGCTTGTGCCCTAGCAGTGCCTCTTCTTCTGGTATAAGTTTTCCTTGCCATCGTCTTCCAGAAGGTGCCTGTTTCATCACAGTTGAACACTTGTTGCTCTTCTGCTTTCTGCCCTAATAAATTCCAAAAACTCTTTGTGATAGGATTCTACGGGGGCCTCGGCACAACTGGAAGCCTTACCATATCTTATCACACCGTGGATGCCACTTCCTTTGGTGGAATTTAGCAAAACACCCTCTACTGGCTTTAAATTCATCACTTACTCCACTTTTAGAGGGATTTCCTTGCAGTAAATCATGGTGCAATTTCCTGGCTTCTTCATAGATCACAGGGTCACTGAAGCTACCGCCTGCCGGCTCTTTCTCCTTCAGCCGCAGTGACAAAGACTTCCTCGTCCAGCGCTGTGTCCTCCGCTTGGTAACGTCGTTCCTCCTTCTGTCACAGCAGCTCCTTTGATGACATCTTTACTCTTCAAAATAGTTAAGATGGTCAAAGCTGCCATCTTGCGCTTTGAAGTTAGATCAGTCACCGGAGTAACAAGCTCATGTTTCTCTACAATTTCCCTCTTCAGTTTAATGGTTATTCTCTTCAAAATCGTGTTCTTACCATTCTTGCTCTGCGCTTGCTTGTTGCCTTTATTATTGCTCTGCATGTTATTATCGCCTCCGTTCCTGCTCTGCACCTTCTGGATGCCGTCATTGCCACTCTGTAAGTTCCTGTCGCAGTCTTTACCGGTTTGCACTTTCTTTTGACCACCACGCTTGCTGTGTACCTCCTTTGGAGCCATGCTGGGTTAACTAGTACCATACAGCACCCTGTGTGCCCAGAATACTCATAGTAAATACACATTTACCTCAAGTGTACACAGGCCTGCCTACCACCCCAGTCTCAACTAGAGGAAGCCACTACCATGTGTCAGGGAGGGACAGACGGTCACGGGGGAGGTGGCTGTGGTCATGTTCACAACACAATGTGGAGTTCAAGAATGGAAGCAACATTTTACTGAATGGTGGAAATTAAATTCTTGACAAACAGAAGCATTCATGAACTGAAGTATTACTGTAACTAAAAATAAGGTTTACCTCTCAGCTAGGAACAAATGTCTCATAATAGAAACAGAATTGTCCCCTCAACTGACCAAGACTGCCCCAAACTTCACATCACCAGTCCTGAAATAATGATCAGCCAGACCGTCTCCTAACCAAGATGACCTGCTTTGCTGTCTGTGCAAATTCCCCAGACATAGAAAGCTCTGACGCTTGTCTTTGCTACCCTTTTCTATAAAACCTCAGGATTCTTGTCAGTTTCTCAAAGACAGATCTTAAATGGCCAGATGTTTTCTGTTATGCTCCATGTGGCCACGCTGATTAAAAGTCTTTTCCTGTTCTTCACCATTGTTTGTCCCTTTGGTTGCTTGTACCTCCTCTGATAAGATCTCCAGAGCTGCTGCTTTTGCCTAAAACTCCAGTAACAATGTAAACTATCATGTAAATAATTTACATCCTAATAAAAGCAGTAATATGCCAAGGAAGTGTTTGGAAGAGCTAAGTATACATTTTAATTATTTTTTTCCAAAACACTTTACCTGATACAATGCGCTATGTAAATTGGCAAAGAAGGCAAGCACAATTGTTTATTTTCTTATATTGTCTAAAATAGCAATGAAAGCCGGAAGTAAAAAATGGCTTGAGCAACACGATTACTCAGGGAAGAAGAGTATTCATTCTCATGCACAGCTTACTGAGGTGCTTCTCTTAAGCAGGATAAAGGCATGTTAAATATATATAAAACAATTACTCTATCTTCAGACTTTAAGAGTGAAAGGCGCAGATCTATAAATTTAGCACTAAATGATGTGATAAATTCTGTAAAACGTTTAATTTAGATACGGTATGATTGCAAGGAACTCAGCGGAAGTGGAATTGGTGCGCTGTAGATAATGAATGGAACTTTTGCAATGGCCGGAACCGGGTTTTCCCGGGCTTTATTACGAGAGTTGACAATTTAAAGTTGCAGAATTTGATGATGTGGTCCACGTCATAACATAATTTCCAAAATTAATTAATTCACACAGCCTCCGCTGCATGCATAAATATTTCCTTTTTCTTCTTCCTCCCTCTTCCGTCCTCTTTCCCTTCTTCTGTCCTTTCTCTCCTCACTCTCCTTCATTTTCTTCTATTTCTTTTTCTCCTTCCTATTCTTTTCCCCTTTCTTTATTTCCTTTTGCTCATCTTTCTCTCTGTATGTCTCTGTCTCTTTCTTCTCCCCCCACCCCGGCCTCTCTCATTTTGTGTTTACTTTCTTTGCTTTGTGTTGCTTTTTGTGGTAACACAAGTTACAAAGTATTTTCTCAGGAAAGTTCAAGTATGCAGTATTTGTAACAGTCACTCTCTTGTCTATTAGACTCCTGGAACTTCTTTATCCTGCATTCCTGAAACTCCACGTGCTTGGTCAGCATTTCCTTGCCTCCCCCCGCGCTCCATCTCCTGGAAAGCAGGTCAATCCTTTGTCTCTGTGAAGTTAACTTTTAGATTCTACATATAAACGAGTCTTGGCAGTATTTTTCCTTTGTTGAACTGACTGATTTCATTTGGTATAATGTTCTGTAGCTTTATGCATGTTGTCACAATTGGTACTTTCATTTCTTAAGGCTGAATATTTTAATATTCTGTTGTATAAAGTGTCTCATTTTCTCTAGTCATTAATCTGTGGGTGGACACTGACATTGTTTCGGTATCTCTGCTATTGTAAATAATGTTAACTAAACACAAATGAGCATTCTACTTGTGGGTAAAACTCTAAAAATCTGAGATATTGTTTCAGCTTCCATAGGGGCAAGTTCCAAAGTTCGTTTATCAATCTTTGGGCTTCACTTATTTAATCCTAACGCTTCCCTTTGTTTACTGGTTAAATCTACAATTCATTTGACTTTATACTTTTAAGTTCATATGGCTTTTGGTACGACAAAGATCCATTCAATGAGATGTAGGCAGCAATAATACAAGCCACTAATACAAGAATGTCTACAAACTGCATAACCTCACCCTCATGGCAGTAGAAATAACAGGAAATAGCATCTTTGGCCAAAGAGGCACAAAACAGATTTGAACGTGGAAGATTTGTTTTAATGTTAGAAACTAATTACAGTACCTCTGGACATTTTTATGAATGAGAAGAATTTTCTAATCTTGCTATTTTATTTTCAATTGGTTTTTCCTGAGTAGCATAAGTAGTTTGAAGGAAAGCTTTTCCATTCATTTGTTTTGTACTGCGGGGATTCCAATCCGTGTATTCTCATCTTCTTGGCAAGCACTACAGCAATGAGGAAACCCTCAGAACACAGAAGATGTTCTATAACCAGCTAACCCACTTTCATGTAGTGTGAAAGTTAGATATTTCATTCTCAGATTGGTGAATTCAAAATATTTGCTATTAAGCAATTAGAAAACTACATGCATTAAGATCTAAACCTTTAGTAACCCAAACTAAATATTAAGGGGAGAGGGAAAACAGGGCTTTATTTCTCCACTTTTACTCATTATAAAAAAACCTCAAACAAATAGTATGAAAGATCATATTGTTAATCCTTAATCAGTAATCATTATATGATGCATTATAATGCATCTTAATCATTTTATGATTAATATAATAAAATATAATCATTTTATGATGCATTATACTTTAAGAACCATATTTACAAAATATATTTTAATATTTATTGAATATTTCTTACATACATGGAACTCCACAAACTCCCTGTATCTTTCTAAAGTATGTGATTATACTGTTGAAGTTTTTAAAAAATCTTTTGAAAGTAAATGACATTTAAGTGATGCTGTATATTCGTGAATTTGTTTTTCAAGCCCTAATAGATCCTACATGAAGTGGCTTATAGTCGCACACAAATTAATCATATTTATGACACAGAGAGTTACATCATATTTTGTATAAAATACTCACAGGTATTTTCATCTAGATATCTGGAGAGATTGAACAAAGCGTGTAGCTTTTCCTTTTCCTGTATGAGATGCATTTGTAACCGCTCAGCTGTGCCACGACGGTGAACGGATGCATGAGGCGAGCGTGGAGCATGGAGGTATCTGCTGAAGTGGGTGAGATGGGACAGAGAGTGGGGATGACAGTAGAGGGGACATTAAGTAGTGGCTGTGAAGTGTGGAGATGTAACTCAGAAAGAGGAACTTGGCCTGCCTGAGAACACTGCCTGTAATTATAGGGAAGTTAGAGGAAACGGACGCTGGACAGTCCATATATTTGATCATGTGATTAAACATAGAATTATTGGAATTTGAGGGAAAATACATTGTAAATACATACATTTGTAAAAAGTGGCATATGTAAATTCATTTTAAATTTTCTTACTAAAAGTCCATGAATTATAACTATATGCATTTAATTTGATTAACTGTTGCCAACTACTTTAATGAACCCGTACTATCTGACTTAAAAATTTTATGGTAGAGGGAAAAGTAATTTACTTAAATTGAAAATATGTTTGTAATTATGAAATTTGAACCTTTCTTATTAAAATTAGCCCAGAAGCGGTTGATTAGAATTTAAATATAATATATGTAATTTTCAATGCTTCTAATGATAGTATTTGTAGAAAATCAATGGTTTTGTCTGCTTATTGAGCTGGCAACTGGTTTAATGTGTGCAGTGGATATAGAAGGTAGGGAGACTTTATTTAAAACTGTAACATAATGTAGGATTAATTTAGATGACTTATACAGTTGTGAACATTTTTCTTTAGTTTAAGTAAAACTATTAAAACCATTTGAAATTATTCTTCCATTGGCCCTTAGAGACTCACTTGGTATTTTTAACTCCAAACTCATAAAATATAAAAGCAAATAATTAAGATTCTAAATTTATGCCAGAGGAACTGTTTTATGATCACTGTGCAGTTATTATTCATAAGCTTGTATATGCACTAAAGTTTATTGTGTTTATTTTATTAAAACACTCTGTGCTCTTCAAGCCAAAGTGCTTGGGAAAGCGGGAAGGCTGCCTCGACACCAATGCGAGTACAAACATGACTGAAACCGGTGAAGTCAGGGCTGGGGCTTATAGCTCGGCAGAGCTCGTGCCTGCCTAACGAGGGCACGGTTCTGAGTTCTGTCCCTGGTACCAAAAAGAAAAAAAAGGACGAAATCTGCATGAATGCAGCCTATGGAGTGGGCATAATTAAGTACAAATTCAGACAAAAAATGCAGAGGCATTTAACATCCCAGTCACGTGCAGTTTCCTCAGATAAGCAGATGAGATGGTTTTCTGGAGAATTACAGTGTACGCTGGGAGCAAGAGGGTGTTGACTATTTCCTGAAAATCTATTAAATCTAACTTAAAGTTCTACTTGTTGTGAAGATGTCTATCTTCTTAACCAATTTTATATAACACACTTCCTATATAAACTTTTGCAAATTTCCTATAAAGTTTAGTAAAATATTAACATTAAGTTATACTCTACTAAAACATTTTTAAACCTGCTTGTATTTTAGTAAAATATTTCAGGAAGATATTTATTCATAGTTTCAAGGCTAAGTGAACTATTTCTGCTTATTCAATATCTTAAAATTCAAATCAATTTCTTCTGATTGAACTAACTCATTAATAGTTCAGTATTGCAAGATGAAACATAATTAATATCAAGACCATTGTAACATAGCTATTACCTATTTCATGTTCTTATTTATCATAAAATTATCCAAGCGAGATAATGAATTTTAAGGTAAGCTGGCTGATAGAAATTAATCAAAATACTTGTGAATAAATGCAGTGATTTATATGCTGATTTCTTCAATCAACTTAAAAACATCGTGTTATCTTTAGCATTTTATTTGGATGGAATGCCTCAAGCACATGAAGCAAAAACAAAAATAAGTTAGAATAATATAGTTTTCTGCATGGAAAAAATAATTCAGCAAAATAAAAGGGTAACTGGTGGAATGGGTAAAATGTTTGGACACACTCTATCTGATAAGAGGTTAATGTTAGAAATGTATAAAGAATATACAGAACTCTACAGCAAAAATCCAACCAAATAAAATCTCTCAATGAGAACTGGGCAAGTGAATTAATCAGATTTTTTTCAAGGAAAGACGCCTAAATAGCCACCAAAAAGGTTTAAAAGAATATTGAAGTTTACTAAATTTACATTTGATTTACTTTACCAAAGAAATGCAAATTACTGTTGTAAGCCATTATCACTCATTTGCTAGGATAACTATTGTTAAAAAGGCAAGAGATAACAAGTATTACAAGGATGTGCAGAAAATGAAACCACTGCATAATGTTAGAGAAAATGTGCGTTGGTATAGGCATTATAGAGAACAGCAGTACATTGCTCAGAAAGTTGAATACAAGTTACCACGTCAGTGAGCTGACAGGGAAGGTAGCCTGCTCCCCCCACGCGGCCTGGAGACCCATTCTGGCCGGCTGTGCCAATTCACTTCCGGAAAACACTCCCTGCCGGGGTAGCCGCTAGGAGCAACCTCAGAGGCGCAGCTGACAAGAACCTCGGCCGCTGGTCCTGAGACTCGGCCCAGCCATCTTGGATCCGCTGACAGATTTGTCAGGATGGTGGATCAGAATATTTACATCATTCAAGGTGGGATTAACATTGTGGTTGGGGCTACCAAAGGGAATGCCCGATGGAGCACCCGTACGCCACGGGATGAAGGGGACCCTCTCTTGCATAGATTCAGTTATCTAAAGGTGGTTTTAAACAGGATAACGGGAGACACACTTCGTCGAAAATGAAGTACACACACTGAAATGGAAAACATGGAAAAACATACACCATTCAACCGGAGCCTCCCAACAAGCAGGAGCAGCTGTCTTATTTTCAGACACAGGGCTGGGGATATAGCTCAGTGGAATAAGCGCTTGCCTAGCAAGCGCAGGGTCCTGAGTTCGATCCCCAGTACCACCAAAAAAAAAAAAAAAAAAAAAAAAAA